>JAPSGF010000256.1:13889-48920 GCA_035772895.1 Perdix hodgsoniae | reverse complement strand
AATGTTAGTAGCATGGTGATTCAAACTCCTGGTGTGCTTTGGAATGGACAATTACTTAATTCCAGGCAGATATGAATAATTCTGTTCTTATAATTGGCTGAACATCTCTAAATGGTGCTTAAAACTCTGGTGGTCCCTCAAACATCCATCCAATATTCTCTACAAATGAAACGGAACCTGTACAGACATTCTCTGATTTGTTTGTTTTTTTTTTAAATTCTAAGATATAATTGAAAGTCACTCAAGAGAATTCAGCAATTTACTGAATTTGGGATCATACAAGTTTGCACAAACTATATTTTATGTTATAAAACCTCAGCCATCTCAGATAGTTCAGAAAAAGATATATTCTCCAATGAGAGTATTTAGTTTTTTAATATATGGCATATAGAAAGTGATAGAAATTCTGGCATAAGGTTTATCATTTAACTATGAAGAACTAACATGTAGTGATCTAGCCCAACCTCAAAAACACTAGAATGCTGTGAACATCATATACCTAGGGCTACAGTTAGCTCCAGAGAAGTTTGTTTGGACCCGAGAGCTGAATTTTCTTGGTTTCAGATGCTCACCTATGGTTCTAAGAATACCTTAGTCTCTGGGATTGACAGATTCTCTGGACTGTCCCTTTTGTTGGTTATATATATCTTGGAAATGATATGTAATGTATAAGGACATATTCTTCTATTTATAACTTGCATCTTATAACTTCTATATAACATATTCTTCTATTTATAACTGTATGTCTGTGTCCTTTGTGTGGTAACATATAAAATGTACTTTAAAGGAAAATGATATTATTTTTATTATTTTAAAATCTTTTAAAATGCATTGATACCACTCTTCTGGTCTCCAGAATTAATTAAATTTTCACTGTTAAGCAGTGAAAGCATACCTCTGTTTGCTAGCTATATGCTAGCTCTTATTAGTGTTTATTTCTTCCCTCTTTACTTTCCTTTTTGCCTGCAGCCCGGATTTTCATAGGTATGATCTCGTGGATTTTCTGTTTTTCTTTGATATGTTCTCAATGATTAATTTCCAGCTGTTTCCATATATTCTATGTCATTTTTGATAGTGTTATGGAGTTAACTAGATCAGTCTATGCCCGTGACAGGGGGGCAGTAGGCCCCTGCCCCCCCCCCAGGCACACAAAATGGGAAGGGAAAGGGAAAAGGAATAGGGAGATGGGGGCTGGGTTCAAGGTAGGGAAACAAAAAAAAACAGAACAGTAACAGCAGCAACGATCTATGGAGGAAAACTTATTTTACTAACTATGATATCAGAATGCAAAATAACACTATATAATACAATCTGATTGAAATTGAGACTAATAAATCAAATATAGGAGAGAGAGAGAATTCCTGAAACCGAGTCAAATCTGAAAAGCGTGGAATGGCTAGGAAACCACCATCCAGTACCCATTGCAAGGCAGTAAGTGAGACCGCCCCACCCAGAAAGGCCAGAACCCATGACTTCCGTAAATGTATAGGGAATAGGTACCCAGAATTGGAGCATTAACACTTTAACTCCCAGTGCACTACATGATGTTATGATGTGGAATACTGAAAACCAAAAAACATAAAACCATGACAGATAGCTATCTACTGACCGTACTTTTTTAATTCTTTCAAATACTTATGCGTGTCTCCTAGATGTTGGTATCCCTTTTTGCTCTTTCTTTTGGGACAGTTTTAAAAGATTTGACCCCATAATTAGAAAACATTTGAAGTACAGTTTTGTTTTCTTTTTTAATTACTCCTAGAAGTTAGTAAAAACATAGAAAACAAAATCCTTATATATTTTTCTTTCTCCCAAAACTCAGTAATAGATATATATTTTTTTAATTGTCAGTTCAGTCTGAGCATCATAGTTCATATTAAACATCTTTCAGATATTATAGATGGATTTTCATATACATTTCATCAAAATTCTGTACTTTGGGTTATTTTAACACAATGTCTTTCTGTTAAATCTGTGCCATAACAAGCAGAGAATTACTGAATTTGATTCTACAAGAAATTTACTGTGGTGTACTCCTAAGAAGGGTAATTTAAAAATTGAATGGAATTTTCTAACAGTATATATTAAGAACTGGGCCTTGAGGAAAATTTGAAACAATTGCTTTAAAGAACTTCTCCTCATTTGCTGCAACAATTTATTTCTGAAATTGTGCCAATCTTTAGACCCTATATTCCTTTATCCCAGAAACACTACTGAAATTTTCCACCACAGTTAAATTTGGATTACCACAGACACAAATAAAACAAAACAATAGGGAACAAAAAAAAAAAAAAAGCTGGCAAGTTTTTTAGTGTATGTGTATTCTTAAAGATACAGATGACCAGCACTTGAAAACTCACTAGCTGCTTGAATTTATAATAATATTTATACATTGCTTTTCCATGTTTTTGCCATACCATGTATATTGTGTCCATGAGTAAATTTACAGTGACTCAAAAAATCACTATATTCTTAATCTACTATACATTCTAGGGTAATAATGGACATTCCTATGAAGGCAAACAATGTTCTGAGTGGTCTGAAAAGTAGAAGGCAAAGAGAATAATAAAATTATACTACTAATTAAATGGGGGGCAGGGGTCAACATAGTAGTGATTTCATATTCTGGAAAACAAAAACAACAAAAACACACACCCTTAATAAGCTACCTACACTAGTGAGATTCACATAGGTGTGTATACATATGTATATATGTATTAATGCACATATATTTGAATCTGTTGACAGGTAATTTTAACAATATCCTTCAATTACGCAGTCTTTGAATACAGGGTGAATCAAACAACCACTGTGAGTTTCAAATGAATACACATACCACTTTGCGCACTGAATGGCATGTTTCAGATGCATGAAATCAGATGAGTAAGATTTGTCAACTTGTCATCCTACAGACATTTCTTAAAGGCAATGCTAACGTAACTGTAAATCTAAGCTCAATGTACACACACAATCAAAAGTTGTACAAGGGTAGAACAATCCAGTTAATAGTCCTCAAGAGACACTATTTTACTGGACCAAAAACATTGTTTTGGTTCTTACAGCTGTATCTTAAGTCCTGTTAAATACAGCAGTGTTAATAAGGTAGGTTTCATTTCCATACTGCAATTTATGTGGTTGTTTTTGGTTTTATTTATTCCTTTTCTTTTTTATGGGGGAGAGGGGAGGATCATCAGAAGTGAAATACTTCACTTATCTTGAGTTCTCTAGAGATTATATACACGTTCCAGTGGGAGCAACTATTTATCTAAAGTAAAATTTAATGTGGTGCTTGTGAATCCTTCACATCTTTATCTTAAAATCCTCTCATTCTCTAATACACTAGGTTTCTATCTTTGTAGTGGTGTTGATATCTTCTCAGTAACAGAATAGCCATTCATATTTTATTATTTTTCTGTATTAACCGGTGTTAGAATGGATTTAACAAAAAAAGAAAATTAATTTGAATTCAACTTAGTCTTTTTTAAGACCTTCAAAGTTCCTGATTGACTTACTGTCTTTTGCTAGTTCACATAATTGAGACAGCACAGCTATCAACGTTCTATTACATAGTGTACTTTTTACAGTACTTGTTTGTATTAATCCACAATGCAGTTATTGTATTTATAAAATCTTTCTCACTACCTAATGGCAAGCACACAAGATAAGTTTTCTCTATTTAAAATCTAGTGCCAATATAACTCAAAGTGCCTAAAAGTAATAACTAGCAAAGCTCAAAACACTTGAAGTGGAATTCAAGTTATGGGGTCCTGGTCACAGAACTATTTCTAAAACTGTTGCTTGTTGTCAGTTTTGGAGCTTCAGTACTATATTAACAGACCTGCAAGTGAACATTTGCCTAACACCTGGCAGATAGAGAAATGCTGATTTAATCCTACTGAAGTAATAAGAAACAAATGATCAGGAACAAAGTGAGTAGCAAATGTTCATATTAGAAACTTAGTAAGAAGGGGATAGAATATACTTCTGTTCATTCTTACACTTGTGCCCTGAACAAGAAGTCATCTCTTATAATTTTTGTACTTTTCAATTACATTCAAAGGATAAATCAGATGAGAAAGCAGTTCAAGAAGTCTTCAGTCCAACCTCCTGCTCATATCAGGGCCAACTCTGAGGGAGGAAGCTGATAGTTTCCTCTGAAGACATCCCTGTTCCAGAGGGCTAGAGGTCCAGTCCCATCTTGTATTTGGACTTCCTCTAATCTCACTACAGCCTATCAATATTGTCATTCCATTGGCTATTCAAAATCAGACACTTAGCATTTAATAAAACATCAAGGGTCTCTCCTGTAGAGCTGTCAGACAGCTAGCCACTCCCCAGCCTGACTGTAGCAGAAATATATTCCATCCCAGCTGCAGAGAAGGAGTTCATGAGGTCTCTGTCAGCCTGTCTCTCCAATTTTCTTAATTCCTTCTGATTAGCAAACCTGTATTACCTGTACACCCACCTAGTTAGGCTGAAGCTGAATTTCTGTTTCTCATGTTTCATTTTTTCGTACAGTGACAGTAAAGGTGGTCTTTCTCCAGTTTGGGAATGGTAAAATCTCTATTAGTATCACAATACCTACCTTGTGTTCTCCCTCTCAATGGTATTATTATTATTATTATTATTTTCCTTAATCCTTAGATTCCTTAAACGTGGTTACAGAATGGAAGTTAAGAGACATATGTCAGATGCCATTATTAAAAGAAGTTGTTGGCATTCTGAAAAAAAATAACTTTCTTCCAGATATTTCAGGCCAATCTGTAAGGATTGCAGACTTTTAATTAGGTCATGACTTCAAATTTCACTTCAATTACTGTTTGGTGATATTTATTTCTCTCTTGTATATTTACACAAAATATAAAGCTTTAGTTCAACAAAAATCTTTTGTTTCCCCCAGCTAAGTGAGGGTCATGCTCACAATTTTTGCTTCATAGTTTAAACTCAAAGGTTAAAATATGGTGTTTAAATGTTGAAAGAGAAGTCTCAATGAAGAAATTGGGGTCTTTGACCTCAATCTCTGCTTCTTGGGGTGGTGGGGGCAGGAGATCATTCTGTGTTTTCTAGTTGAATCACAGTAACCCACACCTAACAATTTTAACCTATTAGGTTTTGGACATTTTCAGATCAGAACAAAAGTATCAAAGCCTCTGTAAATAACACTGAAGTTTTGTCTATCATTTAAATATAATAAAACAATTATTTAATTTCAGAAATAATCTGTTTGCAATGGATGTTTTTCATAATTTACTTTCTCACATCCCAGATAAACTGGTTTTATTCCAAATTAAATCTGGGTTTATATTGCATATAGTCATAGGAGACAGCAGCCATTGGAGATGCGGGGCAGTGATTGATATCAAAGGAGTGGACAATCATGGAACACGATGAGAGAAGGAAACGATTAGATAAAAGTCAACTGTGAAGTAACAATAAAGATTGTTGAGTGGAAAAAATTTAAAATCTCATTAAAAGCATGGAAGATATTGTGGGGTTATTTTTTTAATACTATTATTCTGTAAAAATTAGCCTTAGTTTTATGAAGCATACATCATGGAAACTGTGAAGTAAACTCATAAGCCAAAGACAGATTCACTTACAAATAGATTATGTATTTTTATAAAGAAAGTTGCAGAATCTAAGCCTTGTTTTCAACCTAACTTGATAAATCGTGGAATAGGAAAAAAGGAAGGAGGAACATATATTAATAGCAATCCAAATATATTGAAATACTATTATGTCAGTGACTTTTTTTTTGACCTTTTTTCTTCCAGATGAAGTGTTAAAGATTATTATTTCAGTACATAGCTTCAGTATTTTCTGAATTCTGGGTTAAATGGATTTCCTTTAAAAGCCTTTATGACGTGCTTGTAAAATCAAGTTTCTCTGATGAGTTAGACAAACAGTAACTTCCCTTCCACTGCAAAGAAAAGATTCATTGGAGTTCTACTGTTCCACAGTGAGAAGTAAATGCATATTTGAAAAAAAGACATTGACCTTATTTATTGTTTTTCTTTCGTTTGTTTGTCTGTGTGTGTGTAGTGTGTGTAGTTTTTAATCAAAAAGGCCAGAATTAAACACTCATTATGAAACAACAAGAAGTTAAATTTAATCAGTATGAAGTTGTGCTTCTATGTTTTCTACTACTTCAGTGGAGAGTTAGTGCACATATGGTAATACTTTTTTTTTCCTCAGCAAGGAATCTTCAATTTTACAGTTGAGGTTTTCTGACACAAATTTCCTTGTAGGGAATCTGAGCTACTCTTTTTGTTTCCAACCTTCATTCATCTTTTCTTCACAGCTCAGAAGACACTGAGTGGGGGTACAATCATTTATAACACAAGAAAGAATAAGTGGGATTTGTTACAGAAGGGTATCTTAAAAGTGTTCTTTCACTGAAATAATGCCAAACTGACAACCACAACTGAAAAGTCATTGTTTCACTGTTGTACAGCTGCTGCTTATATAGGATATGTTAATATTTTTCATTCTATTTCCAAATTAAAACTAAAGTATTAATGTATTAGGAATCTTAATCATCCTTCTAACGCCTAAAAGAAATAAAATCACTATTCAGTTTGCTTCCTTCATTTATGTAGAAAAGTAACTTTGTGTTCTTCTGAAAATAAAAACTTTTATTGTTCTCTCTAAAAAAGAAACAAACAAACAAAAACCCTAAAAATCAGTACATGTGATTTTTTTCAGTTATTTTTTACCTTCACATAATTAGCAAATAATCTGTCTAAACATATTTATTTTGCCCTAGAAGTTATTAATAATGCAGTCACATTTGGCAAGGTTATGCACATGACTTGCAAAATGTGCTATCATGGGTTTTGTTTAACAAACAAAAATGGAGGGGGACGTCCACAGTTGAAATTCAATTAGACATATTAATACAATCAGCATTTCTTTGAATGTAACCTTTTCTTAAGGAAAGGAGAAGCAGAAAGGACAGCATAAAGATGAAAAGGATAGAGCTGAAGAATAAAATAATATTTTCCTTTTTCCACTCAAAATTCCAAGTGACTCTTTTTTTCTATTCCCCAAGAATACTTTAGATGGCATTTTGAAACTGCCAAAGTTCATCTAACTGAAGATAAAGTAGTATGTTTTAGAACACATAATATTCCCATCCCCTTCCTTAAAAGCAAAAAGGATTCTATCCTGCATCATAGGCAAGAAAAGTGTAGATATAAGGCTGTTCTATTCCATGCAGGAACAAGTTCAAAATATGCATTTAAAATTCACAATTCCACATCCCAGTGTTTACCTGTGACAAGACTTTACAGTGTACTAGAGAATAGAAATAAAATTGCAATTAGAAACTCAATATTCTGTGACTTACTTATACGACAAAGATTTGATTTATAATTCTCTAATGTTAACATAGGCTACATATGGAGAAACAGAATTTCTTCAAATTTCAAACGTTCAGTTGCAAGAAGTTGAATAAAAGAGGAAATAATATCTTAAATCACCAAAAATATTATATCATAGAAAGTGTTAGGTTGGAAGGAACCTCAAAGACCTTCTTCTTCCAACCCCCATGCCATCCATTCCCACCCACTAAATCAAACTACCCAGGGTCTCATCCATCCTGGGCTTTGAATATCTCCAGGTATGAGGCATTACAAGTTCTGTGGACAATCTGTTCCAGTGCCTCACTGCCCTCTGAGTACACTTTCATCCAAACATTTAAGTTAAATTTTCTCTCTTCTAGATCAAAGTCGTTCCCCTTTTATTCTATCACTATCAGAACGTGTAAAAAGTCTGTCTTCCTCACATTTTTAAGTTCCTTTCAAATACTGAAGGGCCATAACAAGGCCTCCTTAGAGCATTCTCCTCTCCAGGCTGAACAGGTGCCTTTTTCAGCCCTTCTTCGTAATGGAGGTGTTCCAGCACACATTACTACTTCATATTTAGCTTTTTGCCCATCAAGACCTCAAGTCATTCTCTGCAGGGCTGCTCTCTCTGAGTTCTAACCCCCAGTCAGGATACATATCTAGAATTGCCCTGATTCTAGTGCAACACCTGGTGCATTGAATATCAGTTGGGGTGCAATTTTCAAAACAGCCCAGGTTCCTCTGGATGGCATCCCTTCTTCTATTGCACCACTCAGCTTAGTGTCATCTGCAAATTTGCTGAGTGTAGACTCAATCCCACTCTCTATTTAATCAATAAAGACGTTAAAGAGCACCAATCTCAAGTCAGACCCCTGAGAAACATCACTCAACACTGACCTGTGGTTCGTGATAGGACAAGGGAGAGGGTCTTAAACCAAGGCAGGGGAGGTTAAGGTTAGAAATTAGGAGGAAGCTTTTTACTCAGAGGGTGGTGACACACTGGAACAGCTTGCCCAAGGAGGTTGTGGATGTCTCATCCCTGGAGGCATTCAAGGCCAGGCTGGATGTGGCTCTGGGCAGCCTGATCTAGTGGTTGGTGACCCTGCAAATATCAGGGCGGTTGAAACTAGGTAATCATTGTGGTTCTTTTCAACCCAGGTCATTCTATGATTCTGTGATTCGTTGACCATTTGGACATAAATGCATTCAGTACAATTCTCTGGACACAACTGTCCAACAAAATCTTTATCCTCTGAATAGTCCGCCCTTTAAATCTGTTATCCCTTCAATTAAGAGACAAGTATGTGATATCGGACCAGATACTACTTTTGGAGAAGTCTAGGTAGTCAACATCAGTTGCCTTCCCTTTGTCCATGTCTCGCTCCAATTTATAGGAGGGAGAAGAGGTTCTTTGAAATATGTGTACCTGGCGTGAGATTAAGAAACAGAGGTTCAAATATTGGTCCGACCAGTTTATTACAAATGTAAATACGGGAGATGGGGAAAGGGGAGGATGGACACTATTACAGATTGGGGTGATGGGGAAGGGAAGACGAGCGATAGAAAAGACAGGAAGAAGCGAGAATTGCGTAAAGCGGGGATAGTCACCACCAGGATCCGGCAGTAGTCCCGTTACATGCCGTTCCGATGTTTATACTAACTTAATTCTGGATAATCTTTCTAAAGAAAATAATTCATTGAAAAAAACTGAAATTACATAATACAATTCACAGTAAAATAACAAGTGTTTCCAGGTTCCATTTTTTCTAGCTAATTAACAGTAGGATTCCCTGACCATTTCAAGAGGTCAACAGTGGAAATAATTTCTCACAGGCAGTTATTCAGGATGGTTTAAATTTTTGCATATAGTGAGTGTTTGTATTATTGCCTTTCTGTGTCATGTCCAAGATGCTTCAAAATGTCTCATGGGTTCTGTCATAATTCTCCAGCTCTTTGTTTATATTCTGCCTTAAGCCACTCTGGATTGACTAAATAATCCAGGTTTTCATTGCTGTCCAAAGAAACTGCTGACTTACTTAACTTTTTAATATATAATAATTCTATTATAATCCTAAAGTCCAGTAGTATTAGTTGAATTAGCTAGATTAAAAGCAACACTGAATGAAGTGAAATTATTCTACATTGGCACAAATATCAAAGGGTTTTAATTAGTAATAAACTAACAGAACATGGAATGAAGAAATTTTTAATGACAAGGACAAAGAACTGGAAAAATTAACATGGAACAGTAGTAGTATATAATAAAGTTTAGCAGTAGTATATAATAAAGTTATATATATACAACTTTATATATATAAATTATATATATATGTAATAAACATACAATATATATACATTATATATGATTATAATATATATATATTAATACTATATATAATATATATATATATATATAATAAACAGTAGAATATAATAAAGTTTTAGCACTAATTTTCATATTTGCTTAGTTAATTTCCTGTTGTATCTGCCGTGCCTTAAATTGCTTTGATGGATCACGATCAAACAGCATACTAATATTTAGCTATATAAATAGATCTATGTATCTTTTCACACGTCTAAACCCAATATGTGGTTCAGTAGATCAGGACCATCTTTTTTTAAAGTTACTGAATGGTCTATTAGCACAATTAAAGACGATTCATTTTTCTGTAAATTCATTAAATAATATTGAGATCTTGTAGCTTTATCTGCTTTAATCCATGCAGATTTTGTATCATTCTTACTTCACAAGACCTCTTTGTCCTTTAAAACTCTTACTTTGGTTGAGTTCTAACCACACAAATTGCCAGCCTGCTGATTTTGCCAGAATTTAAGCTGAATCAGCCATTGAAATTACTTTGACACCTACAACATTGGAAATGTTATGTTTTTCAAATCCAATCTGAAGGCCTCTTCAAGATTATTTTTAGTCTTAAGAATTTTATTCATTACATTAATTAAATGAACATTATATTTCATCTGAGGATGTTATCTGGAGAGCTCCCTCCAGTTTTTGGCTCCCCACCACAAGAAAGGCACCAGCAAAAAACAAGACTCAGCAGCTGAGTTAGCCCACCAAGATGAGCACATGGAATACAAGGAGAGGCTAAGAGAGCTCTGCAGGTTCTGTCTGGAGAGGAGACAGATCAGGGAGCTTTTGTCCGCTATATATTGCTGATAGCAACTATTTCATCTATGGTTACACATAGGATCAGAACAGATTTTTATTAAAATGTTAATGACAAAAGGCAATAACTACAAAGTTAAGCATGTGAAAATTTTAATGATTATAGAATTTATTTTATTTTACGTGGTAAGGGCTTAAACAGGTTCTTTTTTGAGGGAGTGAATCTTGAGTACCGTTAAGTCTTGAACCTTGAAGGTGTGGAAACAAGTCTAAGCAACCTGCTTTGATTAGGCTTGTCTTAAACAAGGGATCAAACTAAGTGGCTTCTGAAGACTTTCAATCTGAATAGTTCTATGATTCTATCATATACAACTCTTATTCCTGGAGTCATAATATCCGTAAATAGAAAAAATATATTTCATACTGTACTAGGCATTGTTATTTGCTTGTGATCCCTGTTTGAATCAACTAACTCTACACAACATCATCAAATAAGAATATTTACTTGTTTGGCTTTGTGCACATAACTTCCAGTAAACTGACTGTAGTGTACTGTTGAAAATTAGTTGTATTAGGAACACAGGAACAAATTAATCCACAGTTTGATGAAAGTAACTTTATTTCAATTATTGGGTAGCAAAGACTGTAGAATAAAAAATCACAGAACGAATCTGTGCATCTGATTTAGAGGCATATCTAAATAAAAAGCAGTGAAGTGGGTAACTAATATCCTTAGTTACGGGCATAAGTCAGGCAGCAAGATCTGCTGAAACTCATCTTACTGTGGTCAGTCGAAGATCCAGCTGTGTGCTCAACCTCTATTCCTTCCCTGCATGTCAGCAGAACAGAAGCAGGTACCATTCTTTTCCCAGATATTTCCAGAAGTTTCCCTTATTTTAAGATACTATATCTTTTGGTAGAGGGAAGGTTTTTGTCAACGGTGTATGGGCTGGTTCAGCCCAGTTCCATGACTAGTGGGCTGGAGGGATTTCACAAAATCCACACCTCTGGAAAAAGGGAACAGGGACTCCAAAATAATTAAAAACAGCAGCAACAATCTGAAGAGAAACAAGCTCATTTACTAAATATATTATCGGAATGCAAGACAACACACCGTAATACAATATAATTAGAATTGAAGCTAATAAATAAAATATAATGAGAGAGAGAATGTCTGAAAGGTGAATAGGCCTCACCATAATGCTGAGTTGAGATGTGCAGTCCGGTTGAGTAGCAGAGAGATGAAGAGCCGACGAAGAAGAGTACATCAGGTGACCTTGCCAGGAGTTATACCTCTTCTCTGACCACAAAGCCCCCTGGTGTGTGTAGTTCTTCTTCTCTTCCGGGCATGTATCCAGAACTTAAGCATTAACAGTTAAACTCCCAGTGCACTACATGATGTTGTAATGTGGAATACCGATAACCAAAAATCACAAAACCATGACAGTTTTCTAGTGCAGTTCATATCGATTTGGAGGGTTTTTTTCACATAGAGTTTCTAGAGAATTAAAAGCCAGCTAAGTGGCACTTCACAGTTGTATTCTATCTTGCATAATTTGTCTTTTCTATGGCCAGTAACTGAAAGATTATCATAAAACACTAATGTTCTGTTTTAGTAGAATTTTTCATTTGCTTACCACTCACTTTGTCCTGATTAGTAGTAACAAATACAGTTAAGGACAATAGAGGATAAAGTAGTAAAAAGTTACAAATAATAAAGTTAATATTCACTAATAGATGCCAGGCAATTGATTATTATGATTGATTAGTTATGGCAATTGTTTCCTAGACTGCATGATGGCTACAGTTTAGCAGCTGACACAACTTGCTATTTATAATGACCACATTACCTTATTTTGAATGTGATAGGCATAAAAAGTACCAGTTGTGTAGCCCTGCAGCAGTCTCTGAATATTCTTGAGTAAAATACAGATACTGTTTCTAATAACTGCTTGTTTTCCATATGCAGAGATTATGGGAAGATTATATTAGCAGGTACATGTGACATGCTGGTTTAACACTTAGGAATGTCATAAAAAGAAACAAATGTGTACCAGTTTTCCTTTTTACTTTCAACGCCAGTGTTTGGAAAATTAAGTTTTTAATCAGCTTTGCTCTTAAGTGTTTTCTAGGGATTTTATTCAGATATATTTAACAGCATGACAAAATGTTGCTGTAAGATGCATTTGTTGCCAAAAAAATTAAATTCTGACATATAATTATAGCTTACATATTATGTTTCAAGGCACAGTATGGCACTGTGCTATGCTTGAAGAAATAAGGAAGATAAGAGAATATAAAGAAGGAATATCTCCTGTAATGGGATTACTAAATCAGACAGACTTTCATGTAAATTTACTAATTACTACAAGACCTTCATAAAGTGGAATGTTGAAGAAAACCAATGATTGTTTTATAAGTTTCATTACTAAATACAGGGTGAGTGTGAAAATTAAGACTAATATTTGAACAATTTAGCTATTTCAACATCATAGATTTTTTTGCTACTGGCATTAATCTTCAAGTCTTTTATTCTACTATGGCCCTATAGTCATTGATGTTCCACTTACCTATGCTAGTACAAGTGCCCGTGCATGAAGTTTGCATTTCATTCTCAAAATACATATGTAGGACATTAGTTATGCAAAGGAGAAGGAAGTATTGCTCTGTTTCAAAGACTAAATCTGTTTTAAAGAGCGTCTATTTTAATCTACCACAATATAATACCCTTTTTGAAGATCACCTACTTATTGAATGCTTTCTAAATTATTGATATTTCAATCAATGAAAACTGTCATTAAAAATGCTTCTTAAATGCTAAACATGAGAATACTTATTAATATATATTGTATATATAATACTTTAAATACATTTCTGATTCTAAATAATTTTTAATTCCCTTAGCATTCATAAATAATGAAGCTGTGTCTATTCATAAAAACTGAAGACAGTCTGCTTAAAGACATGAAATACTTTTTATATACTAATTTACTTTCACAGAGAGAGTTAACAAAAAGCAAATAGCATTCTGTTCCTATGAGAAATAAGAAAAAAATTCTTTTTTGTGACTTTCTATGTAAACAATGTTAAGATACAATCAAGAAAGAACACTATACTGGTTCTTTTTCAGACCCCAATGGGATGCATCCATGTGTACTGAGGGAACTGGTAGAGGTGGTTGCTGAACTGCTCTATATCATGTCTTAGAGAACAGGAGAGGTGCCTAAAGACTGGAGGATCGCCAGTGCCAATCTAGTCTTCAAAAAGGGCAAGAAGGAGAATTTGGGAAACTACAAGCCAGTCAGTCTCACCTCTGCCCCTGGAAAGGTGATGGAATAGCCTGTTCTAGATGCTACCTGCAAACAATTGAAATAGAAGAAGCTCATCAGGAATAGTCAGCATGGATTCAACAAGGGGAAATCATGCTCATCCAACCTTGTAGCCTTCTGTGATGGCATCACCAGATGAGGGGAGAGCAGTGGATGTTGTCTACCTTGACTTCAGCAAAGCTTTTTATACAGTCTCCCTTGACAGCCTGATAACAAAGCTGAGAAAGTGTGAGATAGATGAATGGTTGGTGAGGTGGGTTGAGAACTGGCTGACTGGCCAAGCTCAGAAGGTGATGATCAGCAGTGCAGAGTCTGGTTGGAGACCTGTGACTATTGGTGTTCCCCAGGGGTCAGTGCTGGATCTGGTCATGTTCAATATCTCCATCGATGACCTTGATGAGGGGATAGTGTCCACCCTCAGAAAGAATGCTGATGATACAGAGGTGGGGGGAGTAGCTGACACACCTGAAGGCTGTGCTGCCATTCAGCAAGACCTGGACAGACTGGAGAGCTGGGCAGCAATAAACCAGATAAGGTTTAACAAAATCAAGTGTAGAGTCTTGCATCTGGGAAGGAATAATGGCAAGTATTAGTACATGTTAGAGCTCTGCAGAGAAGGACCTAGGGGTCATGGCGGATGACAGATTGACCAGGATCCAGCAGTGTGCTCTGGTGGCCAAGAAGGCCAATGGGATCCTGGGGTCATTAAAATGAGCATGGCCAGCAGGTCAAGGGAGGTGATCCTCACCCTCTACTCTGCCCTGGTCAGGCCTCATCTGGAGTACTGTATACAGTTCTGGGCACCCCAGCAAAAAAAAGGCAGGGATCTCCTGGAGAAAGTCTAGCTGAGGGCCACAAAGATGATAAAAGAACTGAAGCATCTTCCCTATGAGGAAAGGCTGAGCAACCTGGGTCTATTGAGCCTTGAGAGAAGAAGACTAAGAGGTGATCTTTATATTAATAAATATCTTAAGTGTGGGAGTCAAAGAGACATGGCCAACCTCTTTCAGCAGTCTGTAGGGGCAGGACAAGGGAAAACGGCCATAAATATGAGCACAGGAAGTTCCACACCAATATGTGAAGGGACTTCTTCACAGTAGGGGTGACAGAGCACTGAAACAGGCTGCCCAGGGAGGTTTTGGAGTCTCCTTCTTTGGAGATGTTCAAGACCCTCTTGGATACCTACCTATGCAGCCTGCTGCAGGAGGCGTGTTTTGTACTTGATGCAAAACACTTGATGCGCTTTGGACTCGATCTCTGGAGGTCCCTTCCAGCCCCTGCTATTCTGGGATTCTGTGATTCAAGAGGGAAAACTACAAACTGCAATACCACACTTAAGAAATGAATACTGATTAAGAGTTATTCACAGAACAGGGAAGCAGTTATCATGCAGGCTGACAATTCCTTTACAGTGCCTGAGAGCTTCATGTCTTTGCCTTTAAAACTACATTTAGGAATTTCTCTCACAAAAAAAACCTATCCCTTATTTCCGCTTCTTGTCTTCATTTACATTCATTTCCTCACCCAGACACATTCAACTTTGCTTTGGAACCGGTAAGAATTTTTCCTGGGTGGAATAGGTAAGTACTGCTAGAATGTATTTGCCCTATCTGAATTATTTATTAATCCTGAAATAATTGTAATATATACTTAAGTAATATTTCAAAGTAAATGGAAACTGACTTTAAAACATTCCTGATACATTTTGCTATTCCTATAACCCATGTATTTCAGGTTCTGTTTTCTATGTCTTGGTGTTTAAGTGTTTAGCAAGATGTGGGAACACTAGGTTAATGTCTATTGTTTCATGAAAAAAAAGTACAAGGAGAATTTGAACAGCATAGTAAGTTTGTAAGTGTACACAGCTGCCCTTCAGAGATCCTTTTCACACTCCTTGAATTTGTTTGTAGTTTTTGATGGTTGTATTATATTGCTGTGTGTGTCAATAATAAAAAAATAATATTTGAAATTCAAATAATTTTGGATAAAGTTCAATAGTTCTAATTCAAAAAGTGTTTTGATGCCTTCAAAATTATTTTAAATAACTTTATTCCTAATCCATTTCTTGTAATTTTGGTAGCTTATTTGAAGACTCAGAAATTGAAAGATTGAAACAAACAAAAAAAAAAAAGTCAAAATTTTCATTCTCATATTTGTTTAAATATATGATTTTATATTGTCTATTTTAATAACATTGCATGTACATATAGGTTTGACCACATTATTAATATCAATTGTGACAAATTCAGTCTGAAATGATTTTAACAATTCCATTGTTATAAAACCATAGTGACTTTTTTTTGGTCACAAAAAGTTCCACAAAGCACCAAATAAATTTTTAGCAATACATTCGATTTTTTTTTTTTTTTCAAGTTACAATGTACTCTCTCCTCCATTTCAAACTTCAAATCTGAGTTCTGTAATTGGAAGAATATATTTCTACTTTATTGAAATGTAAAAACATTTTTGTACAGAAATCAATTATTGGCATCAGAAAAAAATACTCATTAAAATTCTCAAATAAATTTCAACTGTAGCATTTTAAAGATGTGAAATATATTTGAAAACTGTGTGGAGAAAGCCTTATTCACAAATAAACAGAAATATGTTTAATTATCAAGTCTCATGTGAGCAGTCATAGCTTCCTTCTGGAAGGTAATATTATCTTCTACTATTTGTGGTAGATGGAATATATTGTTCTCACGTACCGGTGATGATGTTGCAATGATCTATCCACAGTTGTCAACTTTCTCTTGTGGGATGCAGAAATTTATTCATATTATCTATTATCTATTTTGAGAGTGATTTAGTTATGTCAGGGAAGTCAGCCTTACCTCATAATGTTGATAATTTTCAGATAAGTCTCCTGTTAACAGTAAAATTATATCTTTGATTTTTTATATATAATATATTTATATATATATACCATTGCAATGGAGTTGGCCACCTATAAGCCAAGTACAGGCCTATACTTGATGAAGAGATGGAGGAGATGGCTATTCAAATAGCAGCACAGAAGACTGCCTGGTACAGGCATCATGCTGTTTCCACCCTTCCTAGGTGTCAAAGGATTTATACTATACATTTTCTGACTATTCTCCAAGTCATACTTGAAATTATTTTAATACATTTAAACTGGAGGTTGAATTGGCAAAAATCTGTGTTGATTTTTTAAAATAAAATTATATACTAGAAAGACAAAATCGATAATCTTTTTGCTAACATCAATTTATATTTACCATTGCCTTAATAGGGTGTAGTGTACAGTGAGAGTATTTATTCATTTTGGCTTCACTTGAAGAACTAATTTATGTGGAAAAAAGTACTCTCAATGTAAATAAATGTAATTAAAGAACATATACAGATTTCTATATTTCTAGTTGATTATTCATTTGCTTTTATATGATATCGTCATGTGCTATGTTACTACATATTTCTGCAAAGGTATTATTTAGTACAGTATAAATTGCGCAAAAGAAATAATAAATATTTGTGCTAAGAAAACCAGCAGTGTTGAGTCTGTAAAAGCATAATGCATGTTATGGCATTGGCAAGGTTCTTATATTTCGAAATATACAAAATAAAATTTTCTTGTTATTAATCTATTGCAGCACAAACTACAGGGATTTGCTCAAATCCTAACACAGCATTAAGCAGTAATATGGCAGCCTTTGCATATTAACTAAGTTTTATTATTAAATTCTAGTTCATTAAAAAAAAAAAAAAACAGTTGCTAATGACAATGTAATTGTTTTGGAGAAAAAGGAGCAAATGACTGTGAAATTCTGGAAATAAACTAAAGATTTTTCCATAATGTTCATATGTTTCAGTTGGTACCCAAGCTCACTAGCTTGCTTTTTTCAAACTTATGGGTTTCAAGCAAATGGGTTATGCAGAAAGATGCACTTAGATTATGTAATTTAGATATGTAAAATCTGATAATTTTCTTCCTCACTAGTTCACTTTCACTTAGGGCTCAGTAAAAGTAGAACTGCCTATCAAATATTCATTGTACAATGAACAATTCTATTTTTTGCTAATGCTTAAGCGAAATTGATTGAGCAAGGAAGAGAAATATTTCTTTCTTAATGCAATTGACTTTGTTCACACTCTCCTAAATAATATCAGGGCTTCCAAATTGAGGAATTCCAATACGTAATGTGAAACAGATCTCTAGTTTTATAATATTATTTCTTTTTTTTTTTAGCATTTTAAATTAGTAATAGTTAATAAGAAGTCACTGAGAGTTTCCTTATAATTTAGATATATTAATAGTCAATATTAGCTTAGGGATAGTGCAGTAGTTTTCTTATAAGTCTATTCTATTTTACTTTTTTCTGGAACAGATATTATTGATGCATGTATGAGAAAAATAGCATAAAAGCTATATAAACTGCATCAAGTGTGATCAACAATGAAACACTGAAGAATGTTATTCTGCCCCATAGATGTGAACTACAGATTAATCATCATCGAATTGATGATGTCTTTATAAATGGAAAAGTTATAAAGAGAACAGTCTGTCTTCTGATTTGGGGTCCTGATACTATCAATTAAGTTAATTGTTGTTAAGTTGTGAGTTGTAAGCTGCAAATATATCTGCCTTGTGCATCCTTTTTCCTCAGTATAGTTACAGCTTTAGACATCTAGTTTGCTCCTTTGATCACTTTATCCTCTCCTTTTTGTCCTCTGTCTGCCATAGCTACATGAACAAATGTGACTTCATAATACATTCTACCAGTACAAGTGAAAGCTTGACATACTGAATTATATAACATTATTTGTTAATTTTGCATATTCATTTAGTCCCTGTAAGATTTGTTTTTGATGAGACGAAGGATGAGAGTTGTCATGCTTGAAAAAGAAATTAATATGTTTTATATTCTTATAGACTGTTCTGCTATGGCAGTAGGGGAAGAATATCTTAACTGGTTGATAACTGGAGGTTCTCAGACCATTATCACCATATTCGACTACATATATGTAATATTGTATGAGTCATATCAATATATTAGATAAGAGGGACATTTAGCCTTGTGAGAATAATGCAATCAGAGGCATAGGTCAAGAATTAGTGATTAAAAATAGAATAAAATTGACCTTTGACTAGGAATAGGCAATATTATTAGACAAATTCCCTGTAATTTTAAGTGCCACTAATAAGAAAAAAAGCAATTAACTTGCACCAGAAATTTTCTACTCCAAAACATTTTAACTACTATGTTAAATTAAATTTGAAGCATACAATTTCTGAATATTCCATCCAGCTTACTACTATTTAGTTTAAGGCTACAAGAATGGAGTTGTTTAATTCATCTCATACACATTGCTAGCACTTTCAGTAGATACAAATTTATGCACTCCACTGCACTCAATATTCCCCATACAAATGCTTACATGAAATAATGAATAAAAATGCTTATGATTTTAATATTTTCATCATGACATTTAAAAGTGTACAAATGTATTCAAAAGATGAATTAGCATGAAGAACGATTATTTTAAAATAACCAGCAACAATTTTCCTAGTAACAACAACAACACAAATAAAGGAAGAGATTGAAACGAGCATAGAACTGGAAGAAAGTTCTTGATCTGTCAGTTCATCAATACTTTTGATAGAGCACATACGCAAATTAAAGATTTATCTTTACATATTTAAATGTTAGAGTTTTGTCAACTTTATTGAAAATATAAGTATTGCTTTTCTCTCATGGTCTGAATTATCATGTAAATGAATACCCTGAGTTCTTAGCTAAAAAATTTAATTGTTCTATGAAAGAAAACTTGTTAAATGAATCTAGCCCTATCTCTCTTTGATAAACTCAAATTCTTTCTAAAACGTTGTACATGATTAATAAAAAACTAAGCAGCCTTTGGCCCCATGGATTAATTTTCTCTCTTTATAAAGTTAGGACAGCATTTTCACAGGACATATTCATGTAAAATATGTACAACAAGTTGATTGTTTCCTTCCGAACCCTAAATAAAAACTATTTTTTTTTTTTCTGTTTGGTTCATTTAATTTTATATATATATATATAAATATAATCTCTAGTCCATTTAGTTTTTACTTCACTGTATTTTCATAATGATCTTATTTTTTCTGTTTTCATCCTTGCTTATTTATATGTACATTAAACTTTTGTTGTTTGCTACTGGAAACTTTTTAATCTCAAACTTCTGTCATTTCCTTCATTTTTTTCATTCTTTGTTTACATCTCTTATTTCTTCAGCAATGACTTTCGCTTTTTTGTTTTGTTTTGTTTTTAAATGATTAATTCAAAGCCTCCTTCTATGATTCCATCTGTGCTGCGACCTAAAGCTTCAACTCACCGTTTTTATCAATCTCTTCTATAATAGCATCCATATATATCAATTCACTAACCTGTTCCTGAGGTAGTCACAATGTTTGCCTTTTCACCAGTCTCCAAAATCACTGTCAACTTCCCCTCCTTAAGAAAAATAATCTTTCCAACTCAGTGTTACAGTCCTGATTTTACTTCACAAATTTCATTTCCTGCATGCCTAGGCTATAGGTATTTATTTAAGAGCATATCAGCTGCTTCTTAGAGATTAAATTAAATTATGCTATTAAATTCAGTGGTCTTCATGTTAAACACTATGATTCTTTTATAACTTTTTTTTTCTTTTCTGCATTTAATTGGTCATTTGCTTATCCATGTTATTTGTAAAACCATATAGACTTTGACTCTAATCTATGAAGCAGTATTATTTATTGAGAGAAATATTTTTATTTTTATCTAAGACAGCTAAAACAGAAGCCAATCATATTTTATTTTACTGGAATTCTATGAGATGCTTTTATGTTTTGAACAATGTTCCAGTCCAAGAAGAAGCCTGCTAAAGTACTTTGACTGAAGAAAGATATTCTTGAGTTATGTAGTAACAACAGATGTGAAAAATATAAAAGTCTTTATCAAGCTACTTCTTCAAATGTGAGTTTTAACTTTTTAGTTGAAGTTATCAACTAATGATCCAGTACACAAAGAAAGACAGTCTTTGATGTGAGGATGACATGATATATCCTCTATTTTCTTTATGGTTTATTCAAGTTCATTCATAAAGTCTTAGTAGAGTTTATTTTACTCACTTATTTGCAAGATAAGAGGATAATATAATCTGCAAATTTTAATATATTTGGAAATAATAACTTTGATTTCAGTTTATGCAAAAATACTTACTGGGATAAGTACTCAAAAAGAAATTCCAAAGTCATGTATTGATGATGACCAGAACCAAATTTGTCAGTAATTGACAACTCTAGTAAATATGCTAGCAAAACTCAAAATGGTTAACAAAATATTTATCATATTATTAAATATGATAAATACGACTACAAATACTGCTTGAATAATTCTGCAGCAGTAGAGAAACTTCATATTCTCATTGTTAATTAAACATCTCCAGTTTGTATGCAATTCATAGCACTTTACTCATGGGAAATTTTGCACTATCAAAAATGTTCTTTTTGAATTTATGTTGTCAAAAAAGAAAATGTGAAAAACAAATTACATATCAGTATGATGTCTTATAACATCTGTAATAAGTGCATAGCATTTTGATCAGCTTGACTGGATGGATCAAATAATTCTTTTTGCTAGTCTTTGAGGGAATTTGCATTATATAGCCAGTGTCCCAGTTATAAAGCTGTAAGTGTTCACTACTTGCTCCTGGTCAAGGAAAAAATGTTTACAGAGAAATCTTGACTGAATTAATTAATTATTTTTTAAAGGTGTGATTCATAATCGAAATGCTTTATCAAGCTATTTTATTAATGTGTGCAAATTTCCATTAATCATTTCATTTGTACTAGGTTCATTTTCTATTACTGTTCTGTACTGAACAAGGCTTGGTAATACTTAAAAAAATGAGGCATCCAATCACAAACTACTCATACGCTGCTGACCATGATAATTATTCTTCACTTCTTTTCCAACTGGATGCCAGCATGAGCTTCTTTTGACTTTCCAGAAGCTTTTTTTTTTGCAGATCAGACACTTCTCATATGTAGACAGAATAAAGCATAATAAACATGTGTTGTCCAAATACCAGGAAGCAGCAATAGCTGATGGCTCTATGAAAACCTTGATGATCAGTGAGGTGATTCAGAAAACGGTAATTCAGAAAAGGGTAATAGCATGGCTGGCACGGCAGGGATCTCATGATTGTGAGATGTGCTCATGTGAGATGTGATCACAGGAATTTTTTATTCAAATAGATCAGGAGACTACATTTTGAAAACTCCTTCTAAAGAAGCTGTAAGAGCAGCACAGCTGTTGTGACTGGTAATAACTTAGGGTTTTGTTAGTGACAGAATGCTGTCCAACTAGTTCCTGCAACAGACTTCCCCAAATTCTCTCTTTGTCATGCCATTCTCTCACTATTCTTTATCATATTTGAAAGAAGAAAAAAAAAGTGTATAAATTTTAAAGACAGATGACAGCTAATCTTTTTTTTTTTTTTTTTTTTTTTTGTACAACCAAATTCAATTCAAATAATTCTGTTTTCCAAAAGCTGATGAAATTGGAAAATCATAGTTAGAGAATCATAGTTAATCCATAGCTTTACTGCTTTACTTCAACTGTAAAAACAGTAAAAAGAGATTTTGGAAAGATTAGTTATCTTTTCATCGCCCAAAGTATTTCTTATAACCTTGGAGGCATCAAACCCTTCTGCTTTCCTAACTCCTTGAGGAATGTGAGTAATTAGGTGGGTTTTTTTCTTTTTCCTTTTCTTTAATTTTTTTTTTTTTCTAGAAAGTTTTCACTACAGAAGAAAACAGAACTCTCCTGGAGAGAAAAATGAAAATAGTTATCAGCAATATTTTAAGAAGCAATTAAAAAATTAAGAACTGCTCAGGCCACCACATAAAAATGCAAAGTAAGAATCACAAAATAAAAAAAATCAGACCTCCTTTTCCTGTGACATTCTGTAATTTCAGAGGAAAATGTCCTATTTTATAAGAGGCAATTTCAAAAATTCCTTCTTAAAAAGATACTGAAAAATAGTATCTAAAAAAAAATGAAGTTTCATTTTAAAAGATGTTGGCACATTGTTTTATATATAACTAAATCTCGATACTTTACACTCATTTTCTCGAGATTCTTTCCCCAGATTTTTGGTGCAGACTCAGAAATCTAAATTTTAAAAGCCTCAGTGAAATTAAATATCCACTAGGATCTCAAGGAGCCCAGATGCATCAGAAAGTCTTACTCTTACAGAATTCAGGACTGTTTCCTTTTAACTGACAAGGAAAGCTGCAGCAAAGCAAATCAATATCATTGTGGAAGACGGTTTCTGAAGTGGAGATGACCTCTACCGCATGATGAGTGATGATGTATAGCACTACAGAAAGGACTGGGGAAAATAAATAAATAATGCCTAAAGAGTTTGGTGCAGAGAATTGCAAACAAGTATAAACTTTATGTTTATATTTCACGCACAAAACTCAAAAATCACAAATAACAACAAGGCTTGGTGTATCTAATTAGTACTAACTTGCTAACTATCCCGAGATAGGGTAGAGAAAGAGAGATGCTTAGAGAAGAAAATAAAGAAAAGGAGAAAGAAGTACATACAGTCATCATGCAGGGATCCTGTGATGGAGCCTTCAGTTCTTTGGTCTAAGAGAGGAAGGTCAAACTGAAGCCTCTCCAAACAGGTGCCAAACAGTGTTCTTCAGGGGGGTTCATGCACTACTTAGGTCCAAGAAATTCCCCCAAATGAGTAGGGGGAATTCTTTGAGATCTCAGGTGGTTGATCAAGCAGAGTACCTTTATAGGATACCTGATCTTTATTTGAACTTGTCCCTATGTGTTTTTTGTTGGTTGCTTGGGGTTACAGAAGCTGGCCCCAGCATTCAATACTGTCCTCTAACAGCAGTCACTTCCTCACTGCAGAGCCTGGGTTTTCTGTTTAGAGACAAATCCCAACATCTTCCACATATCCATCCTTCAATGAGTCATTGGCAAATAGACATTTACTTATAGTGCAGATACATGTGCTATAGCATATCCAGGAGGAGAAATATTTCTTCTCTAAGAGATAGACAGTATTTTCTGCTTTTTTTGAGTATTTTTAAATACATTTCTTAGATAAAATATTTGTAACTTTAGATGAATATAGTGACACCAATTCTAAACAGAGATCTTGGGATGTCAGTTACTCAAAAAATATCCAGAAAGCCAATCTTTGGACTAGCTAACACAGTTATTCAAAAAAAATTTATTCTTTTTCTGAGATTTTCCAAAATTTGGAAATACGTGTTGTTGCCTTTCTGAAACTAAACACTGTATAGGAATGTTCATGAAGGCACTGCTTTTTCAGGCAAACGTTTATTACATTATTATTATTATTATTATTATTATTATTATTATTATTATTATTATTATTATTATTATTATTATTATTCTGTTAACAGCAAAAAAAGGAAGAAACATATTTAGGCGAACACCATCTCTCCATGAATTACAAAGCAGGGTAAAATATATATATTTTTAAGAGCAACAAGAACTAGTAAAATTATATTTCTGAAGAATTATACAAATCAGCTTACAATCAGCAAGATTGTTGCTGTAGTATTTGTTGAAGAGTCACTAATTATTAAATGAAACCAAACCTTTTTATACTTGAGAAGATGTGGTTCATGTGTCCATCAGAATATTTCAGATGCTGCTTAAAAATATAATGGTTTCCATTTTGAGCGCATAAATGAAGAAAAAAAGATGTTGGAGTTTACTAATTTTACAGCAGTCAATATGTCTTTTTATAAAAATAATTTTATTTGTCTTTTGAAAAACACTTTTTGCGAAGAAAATATTTAAATCATGGATAAGCCCTGTACAGTAAATAAATAAATATATACATTTGGTAAGCATAAATAAAAAAACATATATATATTATAAAGTTATATTCCTCTTTCTTCTGTGATTCTTTCTTTCCTAACTTGAGCCTAGAAGCAGAATCAGGACATGAAGATTCATATATAGTCTATCCTATTGTCCCTCTCTCACACATATAAATGCATACTTGTTTTATCACATGCTACTTCTCATGATTTTAATGAGTATTGGGCAATACAATACAAACTAGTAGGTAATAACCAACTATGGGATGTCACCATAATATGATCTGTTTATATTTTGTAGCTAAACTACATGTGAATGTTCTCTGCAGCACAAATATGTGATTTTATTTAGCATGCTGTAAAAAAAAAATATATATATATTTTAAATGTCCTCTTTAGCCTTCTTGTGCCCTTCAGTAAAACAAACAAACAAACATTTTTTGATACATCACTACTGCAGTGTTCAAATTCAGGCTTCATATTTTGTGTTTGTGTTGATCTCCTTATTTTATATTCTGTTGAAGTTAAAATTGTTAACTTCATGCTGACTGAGATGCTGAGGTGTTTGAAACAAATCATTTGAAATTTTTAAGTCAAGGAGGATAGATAGGAAACAATAAAACAGATCTGGAAGATATTGATGAAGAAAAGAGAAAGAATGTGGAAATAGTTAACGGATTCTCCTGGAATAAAACAAACAAAAAAGCATAGAAGAAAAGGTCACTCCCCCCAAAAAGTTAAATCTTTATATAAAAGTTTTGTTGAACCTTTGATTTCAGGAGACTTGGAGGATGGCATTTTTCTTTATGGAAGACATGGAAAGAAATAGTGAATGTAATAGTAAAATGAAAATTTTTACATGAGACAAACATTTCTTCCAAAAATTTGCCTATTACAGGACAGTTGCTGCTCATCCTTCATCAGTAGGCATGTATCTGCACTCAGCACTCTCAGAGGTTTTCATTGCTTTATTACTGACTTCAAAAACTGTCCTATTCTCGTGTTGGGTTATTTCCCATCACTTTGGGAGGAGTTTTTAATGTTTACACAATTTTTTATTCCCTCTGACAATGTCCTGAAAAGGCATTTATTCTTCCTTCTTTTTTTTTTTAGTTTTCTCTTGATTTATCTTTCTTTTGTGCATATTCCCTTTTCCCCTTTTGTTCCTTTTTTTTTTTAGTAGTTCTTCAATGTCAGAGCAGAAAATTCATCTGGAAAACTCTCACTAAACTGTTACAGAAATATTTTTTATTTATTTATTTGTTTGTTTGCTTGTTTGTCATTCAATAATTCCAGCTCTTCTGTCTTCAGAGAATCATAGATTTTTAATTTGTAGTATTTTTTTACTTCTCAGTATTACTGATAGGTTTTAAAAATCATAATTACTTAAAAGGGACAATAAAATTACATTTTTATAGCAGATGTAATTAAGAATTTCAGTTTTTACATGAAGAAATTTTCTTATATGATGTGAAAGCGCAGAAATATAAAAAATAAGAAAAAAACTCCCTGCTGTAGCTGTGTGCAATAGCTAAAAGTAACTATTCAATACATTTAGAAATGGAAAAGAGTAAACAATGTGTCTATTTTCTATGGTCCTCTCTTCTTTGTGATAAATTTTTAATAGTTTTATTGCACCTGAAATGAGAAGTTACTTTCTTTGTGTTAATGTGTGTACAGAATAATGTAAAATTTTCTTAAATTCAATTAATTATTTAAGAGAAGATTTTAAAATGTACTTATCTTTCTAAAAACATTGAGTCAGAGCATTTACTGTTTCTGACCAGAAACAACTACAAGTTATACATTAAGGGTTAATGTAGAATAAGGAGTGGTTATGAATCTAGAAGTTGAATAAATGAGGGGGGGGAATTCAATCATAATTGTAGATTTAACTTGGCATATAATTATGACCCACTGAATTCAAAATATATATTGAAAATGATTTTGAAAATGAATCTGAACAGTTGTTAAATCAGGAAGAATTGACAGAAAATCTGTAAAATTCTCAGCTCAAAAAACACCTCGTATTTATAGTAGGTGATTTTAATCAATAGACATATATATATATATCCCTTGCTGGAATTTATTACAGTATGTAGACAGTAGAAACTTCATTATTATTTTAATTTATTATACTACTTGATAAGAACATTTACTTATCATTTTACAGGACATCAATGTTTAACTATATGCATGGTTTTCTTTTTACTATATAGTCTGGATATGAGACAGCAGTGTGTGCTTACAGCCTGGAAGGTCAACACTATCTTGGGCTGTATCACAAGAGGGGTGGTCAGCAGAGGGAGGGAGGGGATTGTCCCACTCTACTCTGCCATTTTAAGATCATAGAATCATAGAATCATAGAATTGCTTGGGTTGGAAGGGACCCCAGGGATCATCAAGTTCCAACCTCCTTGCCACAGGCAGAGCCACCAACCTTCATATCTGGTACCCAGGTTGCCCAGGACCCCATCGAATCTGGTTGGTCTTGAATATCTCCAGGAATGGAGCATCCACAACATTCACTACATAACCAAGTAAAAACTTGATTCCCCTGCTTTTTATAATCTCTTTTTAAATACTGGAAGGTTGCAGTGAGGTCTGAGGAGACCTTCTCTTCTCTAATCTGAGCAAACACATCTCCCTCTGCCTGTCTTCACAGGGTAGGTGCTCTAGACCTCTGATCATCTTCATGGCCCTCCTCTGGACCCTTTCCAACTTCTTCATATCTCTCCTGTATTGGGAGCCCCAGACCTGGACAAGATCTCATTTGGAATCTGGCATCCAGGCCTGGGAGCCCCAACACAGGAAAGAGACTTGTTGGAGTCAAGATAAGGGCCACAATAGTGTTCAAAGGGCAGGAGCATCTCTCATATGAAGAAAGGCTGAGAGAGCTGGGCTTGTTCAGCTTGTAGAAGAGAAGGCTCTGGAGAAACCACATGGTAGCCTTCCAGTACTTAGAGAGTGTAAGCAGGAAGGAGAACAACTTTTTTACATGATCTGATAGTGATAGACAAGAAGGAACAGTTATAAAACAAAAGAGAAGAGATTTAGATTCAATATTAGGAGGAAGTTTGATATTCAGAGGGCAGTAAGGCACTGGCACAGCTGCCCAGAGTTGTGGATACCTCATCTCTGGAGATAGACAAGGCCAGGTTGGAGGGGGGTCCTGGGCAGCTGATCTAGCATGTGGTAGCCCTGCCCATGGCTGGGAGGTTGGAATTAGATGGAATTAGTTTTTGGTGGCCCTTCCAACCCAAGCCATTCTGTAATTATATGATTCTAAGAACAGTTTTATGTTTTGTATTATAGAGATTAATTCATGCTCTTCTTTTGGGAAGTGAATTAATGAACTCTATTTGGCCTTGTATCTCCCTTAAACTATTTCTGTAGTGTATGAAAAAATTAGAAGTAATATCACTATTGGAAATCAGAAGGAATAAATGATATACATAATAATAATTACAGCTATGACTATGTTTTGGTTATTTTTAACGGAAAAAAATAGTCTATCAAATGAAACACTAGAAAAAAAAATTGGGCAGCATTACAGGGAATAACCTAAAACTTAAGATAAAAGTAAATTAAAAATGACAGTATCACAGGGCTTTGAGAAAGAATATTAAATTCACCAGTGAAAAGAGGCCTGTCCTTATCATGTGCATTATAATTCATCAAAGTACAGATAGGTGTAAGTTCAAAGTAAATTCTGAAGCTTACCAAGTCCACTATTCTGCCCAAAGGAGGGTTAAATGCAACCTGAGATCAGGTTGTCTAGATGAGTTCTGAAATTTTTTCAGTTACTGTAAGAGATAGATTGGAAAAACTTAAAACATGAATTTCAACAGCTTGAGCTAGAAAGCTGATTTTAGCAACTCTGAATATATTCATTTTTCTCTCAAATTGAGTAAAGTTGAATGACATTCACCAGTCTGCTATACTTGTAATTCATCTTTTAAAGAGATTAGGTTAGTTCCAGTCTGCACTATGTAATAAAAAGTCTTGTGCCATACACATAGGTCTTGTAATGCTGAGAATTATGCTGACAAGGACAACTTTAAATACATCCATATCTGGCACTATTTATAAAAGAAACAGAAGCCCACCAGCAGGTGGAAGGAAAACTTCAATTCAGAATGAAGTTTGGGAAATAAATTAAAAGAATCAAAAGAGAGTAGGAACTAGTTTACATTTTAAAATGAGGAAGATCTGATGAGACAGCAAGTATCCAGTACAGAAAATTCATTTTGCAATCAAGAAGTAAGACATAAAGTGTAAGCTACTACTGAGGAACACTCCACATTCTCTTGCAGGCACAGAATAGTAGCTGGGGAAAGATATTGGCTGTAGAATAAAGCTGAGAAATCTGAAAAAAAAGAAAAAAAATGTCCCCAAACTAGAAGTAAAACCCGCTTGAAATATTGAACCGGAGCCAGGTTTGGAAAAAAGAGTTTTAAAGATATATATCATCTAAAATTTCAGTGAATTTTTTCCTCTCAAAAATTTTGTCTTTCACTGCCCCTCAAAAAATAAATATTAAAAATCAAGAGGTACATTAATTTATTATTTTTACCTATACGTTTTTTCAACTCTTTCACCAGCATAGCTGTTAATGTTTCTCAGGTGATAATTACTTTTCCCTGTTCTGGCTGTGTATAACACATTTCTTACTCTTCCCTGGTCTATCTTCATATTCTGCTTTACATAAATTGAGTCTGAAAAAAAATTAAAACTCGTAATCATAATGAAGTTAAACTCATGCTGTCATCTCATGCAGTTTTTTCTATGTCTGTTTCCTCCTTCCTAAGGCTTATAATTACTTTGGACCTCTTGGCTGATCTGGTTTCTGTATTTACCCTCATGGTTGAGGTCTGACCTTGGCTTAGTTCCCTCCATGGTGTTGGGGCTGCCCTGCTGTCCCCAGTTGCCCTGTGGGAAGAGCCTGAATGCAAGGACCTGCACTGATGAACCAGGTTTCAGAAAACCAGAGCAGACTGACAGGCTTCTACAACGGATCTGGAATGAAACAGTAGATCACTGGCCTTGACAGCTTTCAACCAGTTTTCAGCCTGTGCTTGAGCTTACTGTAATACTGATATCAAAACTGAATAAACATTGAAGAAGAACAAGAAGATGGGAGTTACTTAATTATTTTCAATTAATTTTAATCACTGACATTTTTAAGCACTAATTTAGTTTCCAGAGTTCTCTCCTCCTCTCTCCCTTGATGACATTGGGACTTCTGCCAGTTTTTTTATTGCTTTGGATCCTCAGTGTGTTTTCAGAAAAGGGGAACATTAGCAGGTGAAAAGTTTAAAATCTGTTTTAGTCAAGTGACTACATGGGGGCAGGATAACATTTGAAAGCTTTGCACTTTATTTGGGGAAAGTAAGTGAGATCAAAGGAGTCATCTCATCTGCAGTAGACTGAAACTTTGCCAGATTTGTGTATATATGCTATATATAGACTCTGCAGCCACACAACATGCAAATGTGCAAAAAAGCCTTCACTGCAATGTGAAAAATGAGTAAATAAATAAAAGGCCTACAGAGCCATTTGGATTAATAAAAAGAGAGATGTTTGTCTGCCAAAAAAAGTAGGCCTGGTAGTTTTTCTTGCTGTTACTGCTCTGTTGTTGAAACAGGACTAAAAAATTAAGGTAAATCTTATTAGACAAGATAGAAAAAGGCCAGCAGACAGAACTGACAAGAAAAAACATGTGCAGTTTTAGATACCATAATCCATTTATAGGTACAGGCATTTTCAGATGAATATTTCTTAAGAAGTCACTTGCAAACATTTGCAGTACTCCCTGCAGTTGTCAGCTAGATTGGTCCCAGGTACTCCCTTACCCTTTACTGCATAAATGCTGACACCTTGCTTTTTCCTTAAATCCACAAGCCTTTAATTACTAACAACTTGCCTTCTGCCTCTTCAGTACCTTGGTGACTGAAAGATCTGTTCCAAGTTCAAAATTAGTCATCTAATGTTATGTCAGGGTTTTGCTGCTTGTTTTGTTTGCAAGTAAAAAAATTTAAATGTTACAGCTATCTGGTCTGAATCAACATTTCTGTTTTTCTCAGCTTGTGCAGCCTGAAACCACTGACAGATTTTTTGGTGCCAGTGTTTTCAGCATTATAGTCAGCATAGTCGGTGACTATGCACATTAGCCATCTCAATCAAAAACTCTGTGAAACTGTTCTTTTCTTGTCATGTCATATGGCTGAAGAAAACAAACAAATAATAAACAAAAGCTAACAACAAAACAACAACACAGCCACACACACACACAAAAACCAACAACACAACTAATGGTAAAAACGGTTGACTGATTTGCAATGAGTTCACTGAAAACGATAGCAATTCATATTGATTTTCCTGGAAGGCAGCATTTTTTTTGCATTAAAAATTAATAAAAATTTTCTGGACATTCCTATATCTTAATCTTGCATTTTAAGAGTTAAAAATGCTTCCACCAAATGTCCATATTAATGGAACACGGGCATATATTGAACTTATAGAAAACCACAGCTGGATATTTATGAGACATCAGTTTTCTATAAATAAATTTGCTAATTATCACTGTTGTGCAGTTGCAATAAGCACAGCTGGGGAATGGTGCTGTGGCTGTTTCATTGTCTGAAAACCTAAACTTCAGACTTACAGGTCTTTGCTTGTTCTCAGCTGCATCTTTATTCTACATGGTGTGGAGGCATGGAGTCAGAATGTCACAGTTAAACCTGTGCAATTTATGATTGATGTTCTAGGGCCAGTGGGTCAGCTTAACTGTGATCCCAGTCTGTGCCTTGGGATCAAGTCATGGATATTTTTCAGACCGGAATCACTGAAAAGACTAAGCAAAAATGTTAGCATGAAAATAGCTTTACATCCCCTCCTTTCTCTATTCCTACCCCCTCCAAACTATGTTTCCTAATAAACATCTGGGATTGTCACATAGCAATTAAGTATTGCTTGCTTGTTTTATTGCTTCATATCTTTATTTCTTCTTCCTTCCTTCTTTCCTTCCCTGCTTCCCTCTGTCTTTTTACTATTTAATCAGTATTGTATGGAAGAATAGTAACTATAAAGTGATAAACAGCTAACCTGAACTAATATGCAGGAGGCTCTAATTGCTTTGAAATTAGCTGGCTATATAGGCAGCTGATGGCTAACATTCAAAATTGTCACCTACTAAATAAATATGAGACATTCATGCTCAAACTTGATTAATAGCTGTGAGAGCTCAGAACCGTTTGACTAGACATAAATTGTATTTAGTTTCAAGAAAGAGAAAGAAAGACTGAAAGAGAAAAAGAGAGGAAGAGAGGAAGAGAGGAAGGAGGGAAGGAAGGAAGGGGAGGGGAGGGGAAAGGGGAGGAGAGGGGCAGGAGAGGAGGGAGAGGGAGAGAAAATTGAAGTATTTATTTATAGTTCCTGTCACTTTGGACTCCCTGAACTAACACAGAACTAGTGTCTTCTGATTACTCCCTCCAGTATGCTGTAATTCTTGAAAGGGTCAGAAAGTCTTGTTTTTCCAGTATCTCCTTCATGATCAGACACAATTATCCTTAAATTCAGAATTGTCTTCAACTATATACGTTCAGTTCAGAAAAGTTGTCTCCATATACTGACTGGAATTGTTGCTGCTTTGCATTCACCTTTGAAGCTGTCTGGCTGCACCAGGAACAGCTAAATATCACACTGTGAAAATAATTGTACATTTATTTCATTTTACTTCTTCTTTCCCTTTTATAATCAAGAAATGTGCTTTTTTAAAATTGTGTAGGTTCATGATCTGTGCCTTTGATTCATTTAAAGCATTCTGCAAAATGCATAGGTGGAGAAGACTTGTAACCACCAAGTGAGACCAACCATTGAGCTTTTCTTCATTTCTGATTAATTGGTCCTTTAGTTTAAGCCATGCTCATTCTAATGTTACTATAGTTATTAGCATCTTGATTTGGTGACCTGATATATCTGTCAAAATGTTCAAGGATTCTTTGAATGACTTCATTTTCTTGTTATTAACAAGTCGATTTAGTTTACACTGTTTAGACTAAAAATATTGCCATGTCTCAAAAATACAGCAGAATGTGGGTACTCTACTTCTGCTTCATCTAGTCATCTTTGCCACTTATTTGTCTACAAAAACTTTACAACAAAAGGGTTTGAGAGGAGAGGAAAGTATAATTGGTGAATTGTTTTTTGTTTTTGTTTTTTTAACAGAAGGTAAAAAAAAAGGTAATCTACCTTCATCAAAGTGCTCTACTTTCAATACGTGAACAAAAAATATAAAAATGAATGGGAATAAAATGGTTGTGACCAAATAACTACTGTTTGCTATAGGAAACTGGGAGATTGTATCCTGTGAAGGCAAGATACGAGTTGGCACCTTCCTGCTCCCTTCTATCTGCTGGCAAGGCCAGGAAGATAGGAACAAAGGAGTTTCTGCTGAGATCCCAGAGTCAGAAGCTGCCACTCTAAAGAGAGCTGACTCGACCACTTCGGACTTATAAATAAGTTGGTACTACCACTGAAAAGGGGCCATCATCGTGGTGGTCACCGTCATCGTCCACAGAACAACAATGCCTGATGACCCACCACTACTGAAGATCAAAGACTGAACTACGAACCACGCTGGATCCATGGTGGTGACTATCTCCCTCTTGCTGCCTACAAAGACTCCTTTCTTCTTCTTTCCCATCCTTTCTATAGCCCTCCTTCCCTTCCCCATTACCCTAATTCATAATAGTGTCTGTCCTCCCCTTCTCCATCTCCCTGATTAAGATTTGTAATAAACTAGTCGGACAAATATTTGAACCGTTTTCCTTAATCTCACGCCAGGTATACAGATATTAAAAAGAACCTCCTCTCCCTCCTATAAATTGGAGTGAGAAGGGACCTTTAAAAGGTCATCTATTTCAACTCCCCTGCAATGAACAGGGACAGGCACAGCTAGACCAGGTTGCACAAGCCCTTATCCAGCCTCACCTTGAACATCTCCAGGGACAGGGCATCCACTACATCACTGGACAACCTGTTCCAGTGTTTCGGCACCCTCACTAGAAAAGATCTTTTCCTTATATCAAAACTAAATCTACCTTCTTTGAACTTAAAACCATTTCTCCTTATTCTATCACCACAGAACCTGCTGAAGTTTGTTCCATACTTTCCTGCAGCTCCCCTTTAGATAGTGGAAGGCCTCTATCAGGTCACCTCAGAGCCTTCTCTTCACCAGGCTGGACAATCCCAGCTCTCAGCCTGTCCTCTCAGGAGAGGTGTTCCAACACTTTGATCATTTTTGTGGCCCTTCTATGGATGCATTCCAACAGGTCCATGTCTCTCCTGTACTGAGGACTCCAAATCTGAATGCAGTACTCCAGGTGAGTACCAGTGCAGATTAGAGGGGCAGTATCACCTCCCTCGATCTGCGTTCAGTACTTTCATTCCTTTGCTTATATTGGTAAGATATACTTAGAGATTATTAAAAAAAAAAATGAAGAAATAGATGTTTTGTATTCATTCTGTGCATTGTTGGATATTTTAGTTCACTAATACTTTCAGCAGTAATTAATAGGTACATTGGAGTACTCAAAAGTGATACAGAAGAATCTTTTTCTAAAACTGTACATAAATTTAAAATATATTTTATGCATAGATTATTACATTACAGTTTTTATAAGCATGTCAAAAATATAATTTTAAACAGTTTTAAATGCAATGGCAAACTACTGGAAAAATTCATACATTTTGAATATTTTTACACCTGCTTGAATTCATAATTAGAATTTGATTAATGTCATTGAAAACGCTGGATAAAAAAAGTGATAGCTCATGCAAATGCATATGCTTGTTTTTATTCTATAGTTTCTAACTTCAGTATAAAATGTCCTTTTCTTTTTTTTTTCCCCGGTCTGAATGCACACTGCCCTAGGTAATAACTGTCTTATGTGCAAAGCATAAGTATGATCAGAATAGCCATATTTTATACACACTGAAAAGCTGTAAGAAAGTACACTGCCTTCAGGCAGTAGAGAATTGGATTCCTTATCTATTGAGCATTGTACACTACTGGCTAGTGCCCAGTTTTGCAAAGGTAAAAGAACAAAAAATTTATTGACAGCTGTTTTATCAAACAATGAAACCTTAATCAAATGCTCTCTCTTGCTTATCCTGACTTTTCCATCTATTTGGTTTTGTTCTTGTTTTTACCAATATACAGAAACACAGATCATTCTTAAGGAAGCACAGGTGGAGATTGCCAGAAGAGTCTACTTATTTTTCTGGCAAACTTTTGCTTAGTTTGCTTAGTCTAGCAAGATAAAAACCAACTAAAATAACTAACTGCTGACGTTA
>JAPSGF010000255.1:100975-146920 GCA_035772895.1 Perdix hodgsoniae | reverse complement strand
AAGTAGTTGTTTGCTAGTACTTTGCAGATTTTCCTCACTGCCATAGCTGGGAAAAATCAGGAGAAATCCAGCTAATTATTGAAAACTTTGAGGTGGTACTTTTGGGTGTTTTCCTCTCTGCAGCTTTCCACCAAGTCATATGGAGCTTATGAGTAAGTTTTAGGTATATTTAAAAATAATTATGTGAACAACCTTTCTTCTTATCTGATCCATGTCCTATGCCAGTCCTGCCTATCATTTCTGATAGAGCCCAATATTGTGTAAGCTCCAACTCCAATTAGAGTTAGAGTACACAGGATACAGCTGCTTTGGTTATCCATAGGGAACTTCAGTAGTTTGAGTAAGCTGTGTACAGAGGAGTTCCTCTTGTACCACCTGGTGTGCAGGTTCATTCTGCAGTGGCATAGAATCATAGAATGGCCTGGGTTGAAAAGGACCACAGTGATCAGGTAGTTTCAACCCCCCTGCCATTGGCAGGGTCACCAACCACTAGATCAGGCTGCCCAGAGCCACATCTAGCCTGGGCTTGAATGCCTCCAGGGATGGGGCATCCACAACCTCCTTGGCCAACCTGTCACTTATTATGAAATTTTTATTTTTACTACTGTGTCCTGTAGTAAATTTTGTTGTAGACTTTATGCTTTTTTTCTCCTCATTCATTATTGTATGGCACGCATTTCTTGTTTAATGCTGCTTGCCTTTAGCTTGTAAAAATACAGGATTTTACATGCCATTTGTGTCACTGCAAGAAGGGAGTTGTCTCATGACAGATGAGAATGATTAACTTGGGAGAGGAAATTAAAAGTATCGTGCTGCTGGGAAGATCATAAATAACTGACACTGCATTGCAATTATAAGTTCAGGGTGAACTGCCTTAACTTATCACCTTGGCTCATATAGACAGGTGTTGCTCTTTTAGGAGAAGACAGGAGAAATGAGTATGCTGAACCTCATGATTAGAGCCATGTATATTTAATAGGGTAGCTTATAATAACACTCTTATTTTTGGGATGGTATCATTACAGCATCATGCTCTGATGGAAGAACTGAGCCGTAGTAAAAAAGATTTTGAGGAGATAATTCGAGCCAAGAATAAAGAACTGGAAGAAACCAAGGTAAGGAATGAAACCAAGTTCTCCATAACTGAAATACGATATGATGTGGCAGAATAAATGGTTTAACATTTGCTTTGACTGTTGCCTTCTGTGGTGAAAAGCTCTTGTATTTTGGCAGCTGATTCAGATTTCCAGAATTTGCATGGAAATATGAAAGAGAGGAGGTTGAGGGTAGGGATCATCAATAGATACACTCTGCTCTGTTTGTGAAGTAGTATTAAAGAGTTATTACCAGATCTTTCTCCATGAAACAGAAAGCACAGGACATCTGAACAACATGTTGTGCAGGAGCAGCAGACCCATTCCATTCTTTAAAAATAAAAACCTGTATGGGAAAAGTGGGTGTTTCATTTTCAGTTTGCATAGACTTGAGAGGAACTGCAGTGTGTTCCAGCAGTCAAACAAGAGAGTACAGGATTGAAACAACATGAAATTTTAATAATGAATGAGATAAGCCATGTTTCTTCCTGCCTCTATCAAGTTGATGAGTGGAAGATAATTAAAGGGATCTTGTATTATGTTCTACACTTGGAAATGATGATGTTTCATAATTTTAGCCACCTTTGCCTATTTGCTTTGTTTTCTTCTGTCATCTTTGCAACTGTTGCTTTAAGGATAGTTCTTAGAAGATGTAGCAGATGCCTAGAAGGCTAATTGAACCCTAAACAGCAAAATATCTTGGTCAGTTAAGCGCAGGTAAATGTTTTAAATTCTTATATTTACTTTTCTAATATTTGAGTTATTCTGTTTTGCTCTTTACATTAGACATCCATTGTGTTAACTTAATCCAAACTCTGGCCAAAAAGAGGTTATAAGAGATTTTGAGAAGGCTGATCTGGTTTGTAGTTTCTTTAGACTGAAGGAGACTTTAGTAATGGCTGTTCTTTCTTGCAAGCACTCTATAATGGACAGGAATGTTCTCAGTGCTGGTATAACTACAAAAAGGAGGGATGTTACAAATTAGGGTACATAACAAACACTGACTTGACATGGAAAAACTTAAAACTGGATGATTTTCTACTTGTATTACCTTCCTCCACATGTGCAACTCAACCGTTATTGCATCAAGCTTTGTTGTTCATAACTGACTGTGTTTGTTTTTCTAATAGGTGGAGAAGGAAAAGGTGAGAGCCCAAAAAGAAGAAGTGTTGAATCAGATGAATGATGTGTTAGAAAATGAGCTGCAGTGCACAATCTGTTCTGAGCACTTCATTGAGGTATGTTTAAGCCAGTATGCCTTTGCCAGTAAAGAAGAGACTTGAAAAGCTTTCTCTAGTTCTGCTAAAGCAATAGTCAAGCTTTCTTTTCTTTACTTCTGTAACTTAGCAGACCCAACAGATGACTTGTGGTAAGGGCTGGTCCAGAAATCCATTCTGTCTGCTCTAAAAATTCTTTTGGGCAGCAAATTTGGATTTAATGTCTCTCCTTGCATAGGTATGAACACTTAATCCCAAGATGCATTCAGGCTTGCAGGAGCTATTAGTGTTCGAACTGGTGCTCTTGAGATGCTGCTGGCAGCCTGCTCAGTCATTCTATGATAGACCTTGCTTCAAGGTGACTGGGAGAACAGGCTAGTAAAGGAAGGGAGGTGCAGTGTTCATCAAGTTCTAAACCGTTTATGTAGTTCACATAAAGTTGAGAGAGAGAAACTGATTGGAGAAGTGATAGGCAGATGATGCCTGAAATGTAAACTGTTCTATCTATCTGTTTGTGTTTTACTAGAATTTCGGTTTCGTTCAATTTGTAGGAAACCTGTAGCATTCTTAAAATTACCTACGAGTTGGTTAGAATTTTAGTTTCTTATTTCAGATGCAGAATATTATCTTAAATTATCTGAGTTATTCTATACTTTCTCTATTTCAAACTGGGGGATGTTATAATGCAATTCATTTGTTCTGTCAGTTTTTCTGACTTAGCTGTAGGGTTGCTATGATTATGGTGAATTCACTAACATGTAAACTTGTCTGTACTCTGGCATGGGAGAGTTGTTTTAGGTGCAGCCCCTCCAAAGGCTAAAGAAACGGCCTTTGGGCTTCTTCCCCAGCCTTTCCTTATAAGAAGTATTCGATTAACATTTTCTGACTTTGGTGAGGTTTTTTTCTTTACGATGCTTGTGTGAGCATGCTCTCATAAGTATCTCTCCCTTAAATTCCACAGGCAGTCACTCTGAACTGTGCGCACAGCTTCTGCTCCTACTGTATAGATGAGTGGACAAAACGCAAAGTGGAATGCCCTATCTGCAGGCAGGAGATTAAGTCAAAGACGCGCTCTCTGGTGCTGGATAACTGCATTGACAGGATGGTAGAAAATCTGGATGCGGAAATGAAAGAGCATCGCCTGACCCTGATCAGAGAGCGGAAAGGTGAGAGGTGGGTGGATGTGGCATGATGAGTACAATCTCTCATTTTGTCTATTTTGTCCAACGTTCTTTGGCACCTATATACTAAGGACATGCTCAGGAAATGCAGCAGATATACTGGACAATACTCATTATTGTCCGTCTCAAATTGAGACGGGAAAATGATTTTAAGATATGCTGTATAGCCAGCTTTACTGCATAGTAAAATAAAAAGAAATGTTGGAGAAAGACTTCAGTATGAATTTCACAGTCCATCTGGAAGACTTAAACATACTAATGGTCTTACCAAAAGATTTAAAGAGTTCACTAAACAAGAACAAAACTTGGGCCTTAAAAAAATGACCTTTTTGATTGAACTGTCAACTACATCATTGCAAAAACTCAGCAGAGCAATACCTAATGATAAACTCTGAATTATTTTTGACAGATTTGCTAGACTTGTGTAGAAATCTCTGAAGGGAATTTGGGAAATATGTCATGTAAGTGAATGCATGGCTGAAATGACAGTTCCATACTAATTCTTAAAGAACTTATCTGTGTGGTTTTAACAGAAAAAATAGTTATAGCTAAAAGACTGTGCATGACCGTATGGACTATGAGTAAAATTCCAATATGGAGGTATTCCTCTTCTGCTTACATCTTCCAATGTTGTTTCTAGAGCAATTGACTCTGGTATCTAGGTGCTGAAACGTACAGCTTCTTGCTACCCCTTAACAAGTTTCTATTGTGTTCCCTTAAATAATTGTCCTGCTGTCCCCCTCATAGTTGTGAGTGCATGATCTTTTGTTTTGCAACGTGTCAAGCCTTTTTGAAATCCTTCCTAATGAGAGCTGCTTTTGAAATATTTCAGATTCTGCATGGTGACATAGAATGACATGGCTAAGCGGTGTTATTTCTAATCTGAAATCATCACCTATTTAACCAAGCCAGTCTGATTCCCTCGGGAAGTCTATGCTGCCTGGAAGTTGTCCAGGCTCTTACATAATACACACTGCTTCAGAATATGCTGTAGCAGTATTGAAATGTCTCATCAGGTATCTGATGGTGATTAGATGAAGTGCTGCCTTTATTGGAGCAGCACTCCAATGAAACTTTGGGTTTCACATGTTGGGAAATACGGTCTTTATGCTTGTTCCGACAAAAAGGAAATAGGCTAATAGTGTCTATCACGTGGAAGTAAGCTATAATTAGATAAAATGATTAGTAGTAAGAAATCATATAGCTTCACCATGGTGCACTTCAGGAGGAAGGAAGAATTGTTTCTGTGTGATCTGCTCCTTCAGTGTTGGAAACATTGTGATTCAGATGGAGACAGCCACGTGTCTAATTCAGCATGAACTCCTAAGAAGAAATCAGTTGAAATTGAAATAATGATGGAAGTAGCACTTGGAAAGCCTAGTCAGATAATAAACTTTAGTACAATGGACACCAGTATAACAGTATGTGTTCTGAAATGTGTGGAGGCTTTGATGAGGCCTTGAGTCCTGAACAGCCATTACTTGTTCCTTACTACATTTTGTTGTGTACTCCTTTTTTACCTGGCAGGGTGTTGTAATAACTAATCACTGCCTTTTGTCAACTATGTGCTACTGAAGGGATCCAGAATGTCTCTTCCTCATCTGTGCTATCTTAACATGAAGAGGCATATAAGAAACTTAAAACAATGTTCTTTTAATGCTGAAAATTGAAGCAAAAAAAATCCTGTGCCCTGTAGCTTGAAGGACTTAATACAGACTGTTAGTGGGAGGCTAGAAGAATCAAAGAAAAATAGTTTTGGGGGAGCATTTGAGGGTACAGGGACTAATACTAATTTTTATATCTGTTTTGAATGCAGAGAAACGGAATGTGTTGGTGAACCCAGCCACAGACAATGACAGCAGCATCATTCCTTCCATCTATTCCATCTTGTCAATCAGCAGTTGTGACAGTGAGGACTCTGAAGAGGATTCTTACTATAATGGAAGCTACTGCGTTATCTAAACAGTGTAACTGTAGGCCAGTTTGCCTGTGTGCTGACCGTAAACAGTCTAATGGAATTTGGTTTACTACTGCTGGTTGAGTGGACTGGGCATCTGGAAGGAGAGATTCTGTGAAGAAGCTGGAACTGGAGCTGAGAATTAGCAACATTTGGAAGAACGACCTTATTTTTTAAGAGAATGTATAGAAGCTTGATCTCTCAAACAAGACTGGGACTGTGGGAGAACAAACTGCTATTATGCTAGATAGCTGACATATAAAACCTAGGTTTCCAGGATCACTTCCAACATACTCAGTGTGGTGTAAATGTTTGAATGCGTCACTGCTGTTTTCTGAGTGAATGACACATTTAAATGTGTATACCAATTTCCCCTTCTTCATCCCGTGGGGAGCGTAACAAAATATATTTGAGAACTTGGACATTTGCACCAGCTAACAGGAGAGATATATTAGAAAAGCATCCCAACATGGGGTTTTCCTCTTGATTTCACGTCAGCTGGAGTAATCCTCTGACTTTCTGGCCATTAAGTTAAAGGGTGGGTTGTGGACCATGTCAGCCGTAAGTGCTTAAATATAAAATAAGGTGAGCTGCTGGCTTGTTTGTTCAGTTGATGTTATTCATTTTCTGTTGGATGGGGATAGAGAAGGTTAAATCTTCCTGGATTCCTTAGTTTGTGCTCTTTTTGTACAGCATCTTTGGTTTGTTCCCTGCATAAAGAGTTTTAGAACTGTGAAAAGCACATCCAGAAGTTATTCAAAAATACTTTCAGTTCTTGTCAGCAGCAGAGATGAATCTTGACCTCTTTGTTAAGTACTGCTACTACCTGAATGAATGAAATGTGCTGTTGACAGGGTAGTTAAGCATCATCTGTAGGCAGCCACAAGTAACTACTTAGTTCTGTTGTTTACAAAATATTGCTGTTGAGCTGTGGCTTTGCTACCTTCAGAGTTCATCTCCAAGACAAAGCAAGTCTTGCCTCATCCTATAACATCTATGAAATAAGATGAAATTGTCTATGGAATTCCATTTTCAGTGGCATATGTCTTTGACTTAGCTTTTACATGGGCCTGTTAAGTCACTGTTAGAGGAGGATGAAGGAAGCCCTCATTTGTAATATTTATTTGGCAGTTTGTATGTACTTTTCTTGTTTCTGTGTTTATTTTGCTGAAGAAGGAAAACATAAATCCATTTGTGCGTTAGTCTTCCTTGATGCAAGCACTGGGATAAATGTCTTTCTCCTAGTTATCGTTGAATTTGTTGAGAAAACCCAGCTTGTTTCTTTTTAATGACTTTGCTTCACGTTTTCATTGATGTAAGTAGTTTGTTTTAAAATTATTTGAAACACTGTATGCAGGAATTGATAAAAGATGTCCTAACTCTTCAAGTCTGTGTTAGCAGTGCCTATCTTACCAGTAATTTAGAATACACAATTGTATCTCTTATTTTCTCCTACTAAAGAAAGATACTATTAAAAAGGTGCATAAATGAAAATGCTTTCCTAAGAAAGTAGTGCATTCTGGCAGATTTGGGTGATAAGATTTAAACAAGGGAAAGTTATCTGATGTGTGGGCCAGGCAACTTTCTTGAAGTCTTAACATGAGGTTTCTCTGGTGAAAAAGCATCTTGAATTTTCCCTATCTCCTTTTAGTGTTCTAAAAGATGGGCTCTGGAAAATTTCCTCTGTACATTCATGCACTCTAGAATGTCTTGAGAGATGAGGGCTGCAGAAAACAGTAATGAAACACCCTGATGCTGGAACAGGAGTTCCTGTTGAAGAGGAGAAGAATGTTCTGGTTGCCTAGGACTGTGAATTCCTGTACTGTGTACCTCTTCCACATTGCTTTGCTTTTTTACTTTATTTTTATTTTCCCTGTTTCATTTTGCTAAATACATTTATTTTCTTATGTTGGTGTTTATGCATATATTAGAAAAGGATGATTCTTCTGGTAACAGAGTTCTTCTTTGGTATGCCTTGAGAGTGTGCTATTTTCACTAGAATATAGAGATATTCTTCATATTCTAGTGAGAGGGGACTAGTTGGCTATGATCAAGCATAAAATTTTAAACTTTTGCACAGAAAATATCTGTCAGCAGTTACAGAGAATGGAATAAGGGAGGTATTGCTCAGATAATATGCTTTTGCAGATATGTATCCAAACATTTAAGTTAGGAAAAGTCACATGCCATATGCCATAACCAGTAGGTGTTTCCTAATCTATTCAGCACTAACAAGACCCCAGCATAGTAGTGCTGTGCTTGATCTTAGGGACTGCACTACAAGATGGATTTGGACCAGCTGGAAAAACAAAGATTATGAAGACTAAGAAATGTGACCTCATGCAAATGATTTAAGAAACTCCAGTTCTCTTTTTCTCTGGGGGGAAAAAAAAAAAAAAAAAAAGAGCTGAGGCAACTGTAAGTCTTCAAATGCATCAAAAGCTATTTCTAAGAGTAAGTAGCTTGCTTCTCCAGGTTCATAGTGACTAGCATAAATAATAATGAGATTATTTTAAATCGCTATAAGATTTCTGGTAGCACTTTTACTCCCACTGGAAACTGTTCTGGGATTCATTAACTGAAAAAATGCTGCATTTGTATATAGCTCACCTATGTTTTGGAAAACAAGGTGACTACCCAAAGTCCCTTTTTCTGTGATTATTTGGAGCAAGCCATTCTCCCCTGTCCCAGGACCTAAGTTCGCTGCCTAGACTGAAGTCACTTGGTTGGCTTCCTCCTGCATAAGTGATGCTGTGGTGGCTGTGTGGGACCTTGCCTATTATTTGCTGCATGAGCATCAAGACAAGAGTGGGGGATGAGTTCTTAAATCTTTATAAAATGTTGAAGTAATTGGTTGGAAATTACTACTGAAGGGTATAGTTGTACTTCTCTGTATGTTCATGGGATTTGGCATGAATTTCTAGTACAGTGCAAGCCTAGAGCAATTTCTTTCCTTACAAAATCAAACCTTTATCTTTTACGTAGATGTGGAGAAGAATAAAATGAATTGCTATAAATTGTCTTAGTAGACATTAGTAGAAATGTTTTGTTTATTTGAACAGTTTAAGAAAACTTCTTACTGTTATTTGGCTGGATAAGAGAACCGAGACACTCTTTGTTTTTCAGCAGGTTGTAAACCTGCTATGAAGAACTCTTCTTTGTATGTATGAATAATTGTCCTCAACACTGGGCTGATGGCATTGCATTCATTCTCCTATTTAAGTGTCTCACAGATGTCATGATTTGAACTGTTATCTATCTTGGCATGGCATCGAACACTTCCTTACGGTGTTGCATACAGAATTTGTGTTACAAGTGGTCACAGTTGATCCACAGCAGCCTTGGTGCTGTGTCAAGGCTTGCTGTTGCACTTGGGAGAGAGCCATCGTATAGCTTGATGATGAAGATCTATGCCATCAGGAATAACTGGAAAAGAGCTCCTACAGATGACCAACCAGCTCTGGAGTCCCCAGAAAAGGGAAGATGTGGAGCTGTTGGAGTGGGTCCAGAGCAGGGCCACAAAGATGATCAGAAATCTGGAGTACCTCCTATACAAAGACAGGCAGAGGGAGCTGGGCTTGTACAGCCTGGAGAAGACTGTGAGGAGACCTCATTGCAGCCTTCCAGTATTTAAAAGGAGATTATAAACAGAAATGGAATCAACTTTTTACCGGGGTAGACAGTGATAGGAAAAGGGGGAATGGTTTTAAGCTCAAAGAGGGAAGGTTTAGATTGGATGTCGGGGGAAGTTCTTTATAGAGAAAGTGATGAGGTGCTGCCCAGAGAGGCTGTGGGTGCTCTGTCCCTGGAGGTGTTGCAGGCCAGTTTGGGGTCCTGGGCAGCCTGATCTAGAACGAGATTGGGGGGGTGGAACTTGACCTTGAAGTCCCTTCTGACCCAAACTGTTCTATAATTCTATGAATTCTATTGTTGGGACTGCTGAATTCCTATGGTGTTCATGTGGGTTCCAACATCAGGATGGCAAACATTTTTCTCTTGTGTGTATAATCTATTCATATTCATATAATCTTGATCCAGTGCTTGGTGAGCCTCAGTAGCAATTGTTATTTAACTCTGGAGAACAGGTATTAACCAATTCAGTAGTCCTCCATTTCACACACCCTCACCCCAGCTTAAGTGTTTTTTTGGCTTGTTTGTTTGGTTTGGTTGGTTTGTTTTTCTTAAAGATTTACTCTAGCTAATCAGTGTTTTTCTTTCTGCTCGCTCTTCCTTCTGTAACTTCACGCACTCAGGCACCCATCAGCTGGTTAAACCACACTTTCCTCATAGCGAGCAGTATGCCTGTCTGCTGCTGCTTAGGAGGCGGAGTGCGCCCGTAGGTTTCCAGCTTTGTGAGAAGCAGAAGACAACTCCGTTAGTGCTTCAGGTCCTCGTGCCGAGGCTGCCTCAGGCGTGCACGAGCTCTACGTGCTGCGAGAAGCTGCAACACTGCCGCCCTCACAGAACCCGTTCCGGCGGTGGGCGGCGGCTGCTTTACGGGGAGATGCCCTGCGGGGCCAGGCAGGCTCTGAGGAGTCCGTGCCTGCAGCCCTGGCCGAGGCTGCGGTGCCGCTGGGCGGAGCTGTGCCGTAAGCACGGAGGACTCTTTCCCTCGTCAAGTGCCACAAGGCTGAATATAACGGGGTGCTTTAACCGTGTACGTCCTTACGTATAACACACGCATTTTGCATACACAGAAAACGCTGTAAATGCGCCCTTCCCCTCAGGGCAAGCAGCGAGGCGGCAGGCGGTGGCGCCCAGCCCGCGCAGCCGTTGCTTAGCGACGCGGCGGGGGCCTCGCTGAGGCGGGAAGGGAGAGCCGCTCCACTTCCGAACCCGCAGCTGCCCGCTGCGCGCCTGCGGGAGCGCCGCCCCTCCGTGCCGGCACGGCCGGGCGCTGCGTCACTGGCGCGCGCCGCCGGGCGGGAAAGGACCGGCGGGAGGGGCCGGGGCGGGGGCAGCGGGGAAACGAAACCGGCGGGGGCGGCGCCGATAAGGGCGCTGCGGAACCGCGGAGCCGCGGCCGGGCCTCTGGGGTGCGTGCGGAGAGACGGGCGCGGAGCGGAGCGGCGGGGTCGGGCGAAGGGGTGGTGCGGGGAGGGAAAGGAAAGGAAAGAAAACCCTCTGGACGCTGCCGTAGTGCGGCGGGTGCTGTTGGTGGGGGTGAGGAAAGGCACGGGCGTTGGGCTGCTGCGTGCGGCTGCGGAAATAAGCCTGACGGGGTGGCCAGAAGCAGCGCCCGGGGGCATCTCTGCTGCTGTGGCGTTCCTCTGTAGGGGAATGTTGGCTGGTTTCTCGTGTGTTTGGATTAAACGGGTCTCTGATACGGCAGTAATGATAATTGTCGTATATTTGATTTATTTACATGTTGGTATCTGGATTGTCCTCGTTGACTAGTGTTTAAGTAGCTCGTAGAAAGGATGGCAAGCTATAGTTGTTAGTAATAAATGAGCTTCTGGGTAGGTTTTGTTCATTTACTTAAGCGGGCTTTTAGGTAGGTTCACAAAGCCTGGTGTTTTAGCTGAAGACAGCTCAGGTTGTGAAGTGGGTGTCCAGACTGGTAGATGGGAAAAGGCTGTTGATGTAGACTACCTAGACTTCAGCAAAGCCTTTGACGTGGTCTCTCACAGTATTCTTCTGTGGAAACTGGCTGCCCATGACCTGGACAGGTATACCCTTCTCTGGGTAAGGAACTGGCTGGAGGGCCGTGCCCAGCAGGTAGTGGCTAATGGAGTTAAGTCCAGCTGGTGACCTGTTACAAGTGGTGTCCCCCAGGGGTCGGTACTGGGGCCCATCTTGTTTAATATCTTTATTGATGACCTAGATGAGGGGTTTGAGTGTACCCTCAGTAAGTTTGCAGATGTTATATGCAGATGTCCTCACCAAGCTGGGAGGTGGTGTCAATCTGCCTGAGGGTAGGGAGGCCCTTCAGAGGGATCTAGATAAGCTGGATCTCTGGGCTGAGGTGAATGGGATGAGGTTCAACAAGGCCAAGTGCCGGGTCCTGCACTTTGGCCACAGCAATCCCATGCAGCGTTATAGGCTTGGGGATCAGTGGCTGGATGACTGTGAAGAGGAAAGGGACCTGGGGGTGTTGGTTGATGGTGGACTGAACATGAGCCAACAGTGTGCCCAGGTGGCCAAGAAAGCCAATGGCATCCTGGCTTGCATTAGAAATAGTGTGGCCAGCAGGAGCAGGGAGGTGATCATCCCCCTGTACTCAGCTCTGGTGAGGCCACACCTCAAGTATTGTGTTCAGTTTTGGGCCCCTCGCTACTAGAAAGACATTGAGGCCCTGGAACGTGTCCAGAGGAGGGCAACGAAAATGGTGAGGGGCCTGGAGCACAAGTCTTATGAGGAGTGGCTGAAGGAGCTGGAATTGTTTAGTCTGGAGAAGAGGAGGCTCAGGGGAGACCTCACTGCACTCTACAACTTCCTGAAGGGACGTTGTGGTGAAGAGGGCTTTGGCCTATTCTCCCAGGCAACAAACAGGACCCGGGGAAATGGCTGCGGGTTGTACCAGAGGAGGTTTAGGCTGAATATGAGGAAAAGCTTTTTCCCTCAGAGAGTGGTCAGGCACTGGAATGGCTGCCCAGGGAGGTGGTGGAGTCGCTGTCCCTGGCAGTGTTCAAGAGGTGTCTGGATGAGGAGCTACAAGATATGGTTTAATTTGTGGTAGCAATGTTAAATGAGAAGGCGGTTGGATCTTACAGGTCGTTTCCAACCTTGTGATTCTGTGATTCTATGTATAACATAGAATAATGCATGAAGCAGTCTGTGCTGCCATGCTACCAGTATGAGTTGTGCACCTTACCCTAGAGCATGAAGAAGAGTGTTAATTTGTGTGGTGTTTACTAAGTGTAATCTTCTTCTTTCAGAAAAAATGAAGAGAAGAACTGAGCCTGAATTTAGCAGTCCCCAAAAGAAGCAGAAGAAGAAGGTGGAAGATTTGGGTTTAACTCTCAGTTCTACTTCAGATGATGAAGCTCAGCTTAGTAACCATACTACTCAAGGTACAGTTGGAGGTTGTAAGTGTTGCTGTGGGGAATCTAACTAACAAGTAGGAATTGCAGGGCCATGAGGATGATCAGAGGGCTGGAGCACCTCTCCTGTGAAGAAAGGCTGAAGGAGGCAGGCTTGTTTAGCTTAGAGGAAAGAGGGCTCTGGGAAGACCTCATTGCACCTTCCCCATGCTTACATGGAGCTTATAAAGGAGGGAGACTTCTTACGTGGACTGACAGTGGTAGGACAAGAAAGAATGATTTTAAACTAAAAGAAAGATTGTTGATATTTTTCACTCAGAGGATGGTGAGGCGCTGGCACAGGCTGCCCAGAGAAGCTTTGGATGCCCTACCTCTGCAGGCATTCAAGGTCTCAGAGCAGCCTGATCCTGGTGGTTGCAACTGTGTCCACAGCAGGGGTTTAGAACTAGGTGGACTTTAAGGTCCCTTCCAGTCCAAACTGTGGTTGGCATCTCTGGTTGATGGCCAGAAATTCAAGAGTGTGCTTTATCTTTAGTAGAAAAACTGTATCTTTTTTTAAATTCACAAATCTCTTTGGTGGCAATTTTTTTTAAGCTTTTAAAAATAAAAATCTCACAAACACTTTGGTCTGGGGATTTCATGAATGCAGACATGGTAAATAGACAAGTCCATGGCCAAAAGCTGTAAAATTCTGTTTATATGTAGACAGCATTAGTCTCTTCAGTCTTAGGAGATATTTTTGTTTTGGAAGCTTTCAGTAGTGAGGAGCTGTGCGTTGTGCAATAACAATAATAGTAATGGTAATGTCTAATATGTTGTGTTGCTTTTTTTTTTTTTAAAAAGCAAACAAACATGAGACATTAGATGTTATCATGTTCTTCTGCATTACAGTGCCATCTCTTTTACTGGATCAGTGTGAATGTTTTTTTATTTTTTATTTTTTTGTAAGTTGTGGAAGGTTATGCTTATTTGGTTTCAGAAAGAATAATGTTTCAGAGTTACCTAAATGAATTGCCTAGTGTTTTGTTTCTTCCCTTCTCTCCTCCCCACGCTGGAGAGCGCTTTCTTACTTCTAGTATACCAGAGATGAGGAGAGTGCCCTACGCAATTGCTGTCCCTCTTCCAGGATGGTACTTCATGTTACTTCACACTCATCGTATTTCTTAGTCTTGGTATTTCCCGTGATAGTCAAGTGTTAGTAAGGAAAGGGTGTCAACACAGAAAGAAGTGAAAGTGGGAGGGAAAATGCATGAAAGGTGAGTGCTCGGTTTGGGAATAGTGGCAGTGATAGGGTACGGTGTGTGTACATGTCCTTGCAAGTGTTAAAAGCAGGAAGAATTGCAAAGAAACTTTCTTAAGATTCTGTAGTCCGAATTGTCATTGAGAATCCATTGTGAGCCCTGGAAAATAAAACGCAGCTCAAAAGCAGGTAGCAAAGATTATTGAAGCTGAGGACTGGAGAAGCAGAAAGCAATGAGTGGCCCTAAGCAAAATCTTTTTGATCCTGTTAATCTCTAAGAACTTTGTGAAGGAGAAATGTAACTTGTCTGACAGATGCTTGAAAAGTAAGATGGGAATTGCAAACATGCTACATCACAGCCTTCTTCGTTTTGAGCTGAAAGTCTCAAATGTTAATGCTATAAGCTCCAGCATGATAGCTGTCTTGAAGGCTAATAGTTCAACAGCTGAGATTGTAGACGTTGAAACAGTTACAACTACAGCCACATTTCACTGCCTTTCACTTTCTTGGCTTATGACCTTTACTAATTTACCTTGGTAATGACAGTTCATTACTAATTCTCCAGTTGTTTCTTGCTATTTCACTGGTGTTCAGTTATCCATAGCAGGGAAATAGAGATTTTTTTAAATTTAATTAGAAAAATTTAAGAAAAGTTCAATCTCTTCTAGGCTGTCATTTTTTTGTTTTTTTAATACCTGTGTGCAGCTATCTAATTCCTTCTAAAGTGATAAACAAGGAAAGATAATCTCTGCTGACAACAATTATCTTGAGGTAGCTTTTACGGTTCAACACCTAGTTGTGCAAAAAAGCATGGAATGAATTCTAGTAGTCAGTGAACAAGGGATGCTCAAGAGGCAGAGGTCTAATGGAGAGTGTGGCTATGCTCGTTGTGGATTGCTGCTTCAGTAGTCTTTATGACCTGCCCCACAGTACAGGCTTTAGTAGAACTGCTGTGGTGCTAGATAAATTTCTGGAAGGAAATTTGTGCCATTGCTTCATCCTCATCATGATCACAGCAAAGGAAAAGGGAAAGTGCTCAGTGGGTTGCAGGGCCTCCCTGTCTACTCACCTGGTGCATCATATTGTGTAGTTCTTGATGGCATTACTGAGATGTCTTGGGGGTGGTTTTTATGTTTTGTTTTAGTGTGCGTTCAATTCTTTTGCTTTTCTTGTTTTCAGAGTCTTCCAGTAGCAGCAGTGGGTCTGAGAGTGAGAGTGATGAAAAAAGACTTGCCTTCAACAATGAGTTCAAACAAGACTCTCTGGTGGAGGGTACTTCGTCCCGCTACTCAATGTATAACAGTGTCTCCCAAAAGCTCATGGTAGGTCAAAACAGTTTTGAACCAAACTATTAATACCTCAAGAGTGCAAACTGACAAGACCAATCTTTTTGGAGATTCTGATTCTGGTCCTCCTTGTATCAGGGTTCTCTGCTTCTTTAATCCATCTAGTAAGCAGTTCAGGGAGGGAGAGACAGCTTTGTTGAGGGGAATTTATTTAAAAAAAAAAAAAAAATTGATTATGTTCCAGGTGCTCAAATGGGGTGATGAATGTGAAAAAAGAGATCTTTGAATAAGGCAGTTTGCTGAGCTGGAGAAGAGTCCTACCTTGTGTTATTTTGCAATTATTTTTAAGTTAACAAACATCTGTCAGAAAGACCTTAAGATATTCTCATGTTGATATTAATTCATTTTGGTCTCGGAAGCTGACAGGCATACCCTTGTAGAATTATTACCTTAACTGTTAAGGTGTTTATTTCAAGTAGAGCTGCCCCAGTTTATATAGGGCCAGAAGTTTCTTGGAAATGCATGGAGTACTGCACAATAGTAACTCTAACAGCCAAACTTCAGGGATGATCACCAGCTCCCTAATTACATAGTGATAGTGCAGGGGAGAGAATTTTTTAGAAAGTTCTAAGGAAATCATGGAGTGTTTCTCATGTTAGTCTCATATTTGACAACTTTTTTTCTGACTATAGAGGCAATGGTAAGCCCTAGAGAAGTGAAGCTTCTCTGTGTCTTTGCTGTTACGTTTCCTTATGCAAACTCCATCACTGTGCTGTTGGGAATACCCCATTACCCTGAAAGAATTTTTTTTTGTGATAAGAGAAATAAAAATTATATTCCTGGGGCAACAGAGGATGGTGAGACGCAGTTGTGTATTACTGGAAATGTGAGAGGAAGTCCAGGACACAAAGGAGGACTGAACTGGTGTCTCCCTCTGTTTTGTGCTGCTTTCTCAGGAGCAGGAGTCAGCTCTCCACAGTGGTACTGCCCTTTGCCAAGTGAGAAGATCAGTCTGCTGCTAGAAGCTGGGAAGTGTTAGTATCTTAATAGAAGTGGGAATAGGGAGGTACTGCCTTTCCAGGAAACAAATTGCTGCTAACAGTTGTGTTACACATCTGTATGAAGCAGGAAATTTCAAATCTTGCTGAATTCAAAACTCAGTGGGATCCAGAGGCTGGGGGCTGCTGATGTGCTTCCTCTGTGAATAAATCCTGTTGCTGATCATTGATCATTCAGAATCTGTCCATGTGTGTTTTTGTAGCTGAGCTGCAGTTTGCTGATTTCTAGCATAAGACTGTCTTTCTCTTGGAGGGTTCTCTCTGAATTCAGAAAGCTTTTCTTTTTAAGGTTTCTTAAATTTGAGTACAAAGATTGAATGTCTGATTAGATGAGTTGGTAGGTTTGGTACTCCGTACAAAATTCTGTCCTCAGAATTGCATTCCTTCTCTGAGTATTAGGTGAATTTTAACTGATGCTTGTAATATATGTGACAGCATGTTCACAACAAGTAATATCACAATGTGAATTTATTCTTGTGCCAGCGTCTTCGTTTATAAACCCACTGAACGCAGTGATGAATGCCTCTGTCTGTTGGAGCACACTGTTCCTTTCCTAATTTGTTTTATTTTCAAACGTCATTCTTTACATCTTGCTTTTTCTATTTGTTTGTTTTTGATGGCTGTGGCTCCAAGCCACTCCAGTGTGATGGCTCTTTTTCCGGGCTAGTCTTTGATTCCAATTGCAGTATGTAGTCTTAAATCTACTCACCTCATTGTGCTCCTTTTTCTGTCTTCGTAGGCCAAGATGGGCTTCCGGGAAGGAGAAGGTTTGGGAAAATATGGCCAAGGTAGGAAGGATATTGTTGAAGCCTCCAATCAGAAGGGAAGGAGAGGCTTTGGGCTAACTCTCAAAGGGTTTGATGGGGAGCTGAATATTGATTGGCAGGATGAGCCAGAGGTAAGTATTTACTGTTTTGAGTACCTTTCCATTGTTGTGTTCAGGATTTGCCCACTGGGAATGCTTTTCTAGTGCTGACATACTACTTCTGTCAAGTGGCTCAGCTGGATAGACCCAGACTCTATTTTGTTCGGGGATAGTGTGTTTTATGGCACCAAGTCAGTTTCAGATGGATTGTTGCTGTGATCTGTATGATTTGTTCCTGAATTTGTAGCAGTGAACATGATGGAAAACTTACCAAGCTGTTTTGTTTTATTTTGTATGTCATCATTTTTCATGCTCAAATAGGTGATGTTTTTTAAGTATCTTATTCTGTGTCTGTATAATAATCCTAAAAAAAAAAAACTGCTGAGATGTCCTATTCCTGTATCTTGCCAACCTCCTCAACAGGGAAGAAAAATGAAATAGGTGCTGTCTGGAAAGCAGAGCCTTGTTCTGATACTATTCAATATGAAACGATTGCTATATGTTTATATTTAAAGAACAAACAAGCCAAAAAAATGAAAGCACAGCACAGAATCCTAGGGCTCTGGTCAGCTGGAGGGCAAATCAAAAGGCCCCAGCCGTTGTCAGTCAAGGGCAGCAGTGCTGTCAAGTTATTTATGCTGCACTTGATTGTACTTTCCTCTCTTTCTTTAAGTTGTTTTCAGTAATTAGAAATAATATTAGAGATTGTTCCTTTAGAATGAGGAATTTGAAATGTGTTCTGGAGGCTCATAGCTTTGAGGGTCGTTCTTCACCACGTTTCTGCATCCTACAGCAATTAGAAGTTATTTATCATTTGCCTTTGTGGATGATGATGTTGTAACTACAGTAAGAAGGTGAGCAGATGTTAACAGCCTGCCCTTGTGAAGAATTGGCATTGCTATGAACTCTGCTGCCAAAACAATTCCTTCCCTAGGTTATTCAAAATATTTAATCCTTAAATTGAAGTCATGGAATTGGGGGAGACTTTAAGAAAGAATTGGAAAAGCAGATGTGTGAAGCACTGCGAGAATATTTTCTGTTAAATGTCTCTGCACTGTCTCTAAAGTGTACCTTGAAAGTGGTAGGCTAAAGCTTTATTGATAAATATCAGATGAGAGGAAAGTGCTGTGTGGTCATTTTTTAGTTTGTTTTGTTTTTCATTTATCCAAAGAAATGAAGTATGTTTTAGTCAAGGGGAAAAAAATCCTAGAAAGTTGTTCCATAAGTCATGGCTTCACCCCTTATGGTAGGATTGGGGGAGAATTACATTTTGCTAGCAAAAATTTTCTTGACTCTTCCTCTGTCTTGTGTTTGCAGCCTAGTGCCTATGAGGAGGTGGATTGGTGCCTTGAGTGTACCACAGAAATCCCTGATGCCCAGGAGCTGAAGGAGTGGATGACTGTGGGCAAGGTAGTTTTTTAGATCCTAGTACTTAGCTTAAGAAGACACAAGATTGAATACTCAGCCTGAGTGAATTGCCTTGTCAAAGAGTTGTCAATCTAGGCTGGAGGGAAACTCTGGAAGCTGCTACTGTAACATTCTGCTTGAAGCAGATCCTGCTAGATCAGGTTGCTTAGGGCCTTATTTTGTTGAGTTCAAATATCTCCAGGAATGGAAGTCTCACAGCCTGTTTGGACATCTACTACGCAATTGGGTCAGATAACACAATTGGCAAAATTATTCATTAATCAGCACTTTTTGTGTTGAAGCCTGCATCCATTGTTTCTTATCCTAGCATTGTGCATCTCTGGGAAGAGCCTAGGTCAGTTTTCTCTTTCCTAACTTTAGGTAGTTGTCGACAGGAATAGAATCTCCCTTTTTTTATTTATTCTGAACAAACTGTTCCCTCAGTCTCTTACACGCTAGATACTACTACACCCTTGTCATCTTGATGGCCTGTTTGCTGGGCTTACTACAGTATGTCAGTGTCTGTCTTGTACTGAGGAGTGCTAGACTGGATGCAGTATTTCAAGTGTGGTTGTAAGATGCCAGATAGGAGAGAACAGTGCCTCAGCCTGCTGGTTATGCTCTCGCTAATAACGCCTAGTATGTGGTTGACAGGCTTCATCCATCACAAGTTCATGTTGCATTCTGAAATGACTCATAGCATATTTGTTAATTGTTACGTGTTCTCATCCTGCTTCAGAGGAAGATGGTGATTGAAGATGAAACAGAGTTCTGCAATGAAGAACTTTTACTTAATGTCCTGCGGTGCAAGGTGAGTCCCCTTTCTTGGAGAGGAATTGAAGTTTTGTGGAAGCAAATGAAATAAATAATTGAATTTACTTAGGTGATCAGCAAGAGCTCTGCACATCCTCTCTCACATCTGTGCCATTGGCGTAACCTGGAGATTTGCTGCTACTGTCTATTCAGTCCCTGTTTTATACCTCTGCCTTCAAAGATATAAATGAAAACAATGGTGTCTGTTTCTTAGTCAGTTCAACTGAAAGATTGTAGGCTTGAATGAGATAAGGAAATAAATTTCCTTTCTTTTCTTGCGTGTTCCATTTTTCCTTTTATATTTGATCATGCCCTTATGAATTTCAGTGTGTGTGTATGTATGTGTGAGAAAAATATCTTCACCTGTGAGTACTTTTAAGGTGGCTACCGTATTGCCAGGCTTGGGAATTGTCTGTACAGAACTCTTCAGTGTCATTAAATTTGAGTAAGAATTGGGTAAAGTGTCCCTGTTCATTTAAGGGGAATTGGACTAGATGGCCCTCAGAGGTCCCTTCCAACTCTAAGAATTCTATGATTCTATATCATTATGTGACAGAAAAACATTCTATATTGGTGAATCAGTAGCACAGAATGCTAAGCATCCTATTTACCTTCATGCTTGTCTCTCCTTGTGTTTAATATGTGTCCTTTAAGCCTTTGGCAAATTCAGGCTAATTTGGTTTCTGTTTGCACAGAGTGTATTTGATGAGCTGGATGGAGAAGAAATGCGCAGAGCCCGAACAAGATCTAACCCATATGAGATGATCCGTGGAGTCTTTTTTCTGAACAGGTCTGTAGCACTTGTGGTTATGTAGGTTGTCTTCTCATTATGTCCATTTTCAGCTGTGGAAGCCAAGGTTGAAACTCATAGGTCCCTATTTATGTGTTCACAGAGCTGCAATGAAGATGGCAAATATGGACCATGTCTTTGACTACATGTTTACAAACCCTAAGGACTTCCAGGGGGTGAGGACCTCTTTTTAATTTTCAAAGCAGTGATTTCTTAGAGTGGAGAAACTGGGGAGAAAGGAGAATCCTTAGAGCACTAGCTGGAAAAAAAGAGTTTTTGAAAGACATTTTCTGGCTGAACAGTGCAGTTGATAGGTTTGACTGATGGAAGCTTTTACTGGGCAAGTAGAATTTCTTTAGTTTCCTTTTGTAGAGGCCCTTGATAAAGGAGCGAGATGCAGAGCTGCTTTACTTTGCTGATGTGTGTGCTGGTCCTGGGGGCTTCTCTGAGTACGTCTTGTGGAGGAGGAAGTGGCATGCAAAAGGATTTGGCATGACCTTGAAAGGACCAAACGATTTTAAACTTGAGGACTTCTATTCTGCTTCCAGTGAGCTCTTTGAACCTTACTATGGTATGTAATGCATTCATAGATGTTGTCTGATGTTTTCGCTCATGCTCTGGCTTCTGTATCAGGAATGCAACTGGTATTGATACCAGCATGGGGATTTGCGAGAAGCTTGCTTCTAGAGAATTGTTTTGCAAGGTAGGAAGGGGCTGTCCTTTGAGAAGGGAGTTAAGATTAGTGAACTTGCCCATCAAGTCACATTTCTATGCTTTTTTCCATTCTGCCAAGAAAACGTGTCCTAGTGTAATAGTTTCTCCTTGAGCTCTTCTGAAAGCTGCAGAGTACATGCTTGTTCAACAATAATTTTTCTCACTTGACTTATGCAATTCTGAAATGTGAAGAATGAGATGACTTGCCCGAAGACTATTAGCAAGGCCAGAGGTAGAAGCCTTACTTGCCTGACTAGCAGTATGCTTCTGTATCAGACCTTTGTCTTTATCTACTTCGATAATTTATTGTGGACACTCAGTAAAGATAGATAAAGCAAATTAAAGCTAGAAGCTGTATCTGAATCACTGTGACTAAATGGCCTGTGTAATCTAAAGAGGTTTAAGATGTTAATGTGTCTTTGAGACAGACTGTGCATACACAGACAATTACTGCATCTTACCTTGTGTGTGGTAGCCTGTTACATTGTATGATACACGTGTGCCCCCTTTCTGCATAGCCTCTTGGAGTAGGAAGGGAAATAGAAGGATTGATAGTCTTGCTGCTTATTTCAGACTATGTGAAGGAAACTCAAATGTGTTTGTTCTACAGAGAAAAGGGTAAAAGCCAATTTGCCCCTTGTGACATCTAACCATGAACTCTTAGAGAATAGTGCTTCAAGATTAGATCAGTTAAAGAAAAGGTTCATGGAAAGGGTAGCAAGGCAGCAAAATGCATTGTTCTAGTGGTTGCACTGTTTGGATTTTCATAACTCACTGCAGACTGGTGTTTTTATGAGGGAAGGATGATACATGGAGAAATGAGTAGTCCGATGACTTTGATGCATTTTCTTGATTCTGTTTCTGTCTGCTATGCTGCAAAGTCTAGTGAGCTGTGTACAAACACTCTTCCAAGTGATGGGAAGAAAGTAGGCTGCCGTGATATTTGTGTTGTAAAGAATGGTAATAAATTCTAGTGTCACTTTGCTTAGTGACAGCATGATTGATGAGGAATTTAGTCATCAAAGCACAATCGTGCATCCTGATCTTTCTGCTTTCTAGTCTTGCAGTTCTTCAGTTAATAGAAACTATAGCTGTAGAAGATTTGTAGGGACTAATACCAACTAGAAGTTCAGGCTTCTTCAAAGTGAAAATTGGTAACCTCTAGAATATGCCTTATGTTAGCTTTCTACAATGCTGGCCTAGGGGATACTGTATCTCTTTTTTAAGAAAAGTCATATGGAAAAACTTTGCATTCATGCAAATAGCCATATTTCTATTCTCCTACTTCCTTTACAAACTTGTTTATATATGAATGTTTTTTTGAGACTGCTTTTTAAAATTCTAGGTTAGATTGTGTTTGGACATAGATAATTAGGTTTCTTTGGATTGATACTAATTTTCAGTTGAAGGTTACCAGTGCACCATGTGAATAATTTTGTCTTGCTTGTAAAAAACAAACATGTTAGTAACAGGTGAGCTGTTCAGTGAAATTGTCTCCTATGTTTTTAGTAGATTCAGCTATTTGCCATTTCTCCTTAGTTGAGAATTTTATGTTGTAATGCAGTTCTTGACCCAGAGGAGGGCAGTGAGGGATTTGTCATTTGCTGCAGCTAACGTACAAGTTGTCTTTTGAGCTTGGTTATTATATGGCTTTGTTTAGCCTTGACCACAACATTTGAATAATTTTCCTAGTCTAATGAGCATCTCTAGTGATGAACCAGGGAATGTCTGTATTTATGCTTACTCACCTATCGAGGTCTTTGTAGCTTCTGACTAAATACTGATTGAATACAACAGAACACCTGTATGTACTGATCTTTTAGTCTACTTTGCAAACATATTAGTAATTGTCTCCTCTTTCCCCACAGGAGAAGGAGGGATTGATGGGGATGGAGATATCACTCGCCCTGAGAACATTACTGCTTTCCGGAACTTTGTTTTGGACAATACTGATCACAAAGGAGTGCATTTCTTAATGGCTGATGGGGTTGGTCCCTTCCTTTCTCTCTTTCTGTACTCATGACCAAAACTAGTACTTCAGATTATGTGCATTAAGATACTTGACGTGGGTTTGTATTATCAATGTGATATTAAGGCTTGCCATTAAAATTCCTGGTGGCAGTGTTTTGTGTTGTAAAGAAATTATTGTGATTTCACGAGTCAGCTGTACAGAATTGTTTGCTTGAGCGTAAGAAATGCTAATTATATGCTATATTCTTTGTAGGGCTTCTCTGTGGAGGGTCAGGAGAACTTGCAAGAAATCCTAAGCAAACAGCTGATGCTCTGTCAGTTTCTTATGGCACTGTCCATTGTCCGGACAGGTATGTTTTATCCATCAATCTTATTCCTCCTTCTTTAAGGTGTGGATGGTATTGCAGAAGGGTGCTGTAGACTTTCATTAACATACCATAACATTTGCTGTGCTGTGAGGCTAGGTTGCACAGGATTGAATGTATATACGTTCATTCCAAGATAGCTGTGACAAAGCTGAATGAACTAGGGTAGAAAAATAAGACTGTCTATTTTGCTCTTTCCTTGCAAGCAGGAGGTAAAAGCTCTGAGGTAAAAATACATTTTAACAATAGGTTACGTAGCTGTTTTGGATTAAGGTCACTAGTGTAATTGCTGGGCAGTATATCTGAGCTTTATGCTGTCAGCTGGACCAGCTGCTTTATGAATATTCTGGCAAGCTGGTTGGAGCAGAACAGTAGCAATTCAGTTCATTTTCCCTTTAATTTGTGGCTTTTCTCCTTTAAATCTGCCATCTCTATCACCAGCTGATGTCTCATGCTTAGGTATACTCAATTGTTGCCAAGTGATGGATTTTATGGTTGTATCTGGTTTTGATGGTTCCTCTTTTCTGCAGAGTTTAGTTAGCGTTTGGCACTGATACATGCAGGAGAAGAAGATAAAAAATAATTATCACGTTATCATTTGTCATGTGCCTTGTGTTCAGATATACCTGAGCCAATGATCTGTTTAGTAATATCTGCTTGTGCATAATATGGTGAAAGGAACAACTTTTTAAAATCTTTATTCCCTGTGTAGATACAACTTTGTAAGATTGATTGCTTTTTGTTTAGGGTAGTAGAGAAACTTGTTTGAGGGCTAAGGGTGGCATAGACATTTTTCTTTCTATTCTATTTTGGTGGTATCTGTTAGTTTTTTCCTCCAGTGTGAAGCTTCTTGGTCTGCATGTCAGAGCTCTTTGTCTGGAAAGGCTTTTGTATAGCATGTTGCAATACCATAGGATACAGTTTGGGCCTGAGAAGGGATGGTGTAGAGTGGGTGGAAAGTTTGGTCTCAAGGCAGAATGCACGTTGATTTGAGCATGGTCAGAGAAGTGCTTATCCCTTTGCTGAAGAGATATGGGACAGATGGTTCGTGGAGCCCCACTGGCCTGCTTCATGAAGGTGTTTTAGTTGCTATTTTATTGTACAGAACCACCTATCTTTTTTTTTTTCTGTGGAAGAAAAGAAGGTTATCACGATGCCTGATACGTCACTGTATCTTTATAGTCTGCTGATGTTGGTGTTTCTTCTCTGCTCCAGGAGGACATTTTGTCTGCAAAACCTTTGACCTGTTTACTCCATTCAGTGTGGGGCTTGTTTATCTGCTGTATTGCTGCTTTGAGCGTGTGTGCATCTTTAAACCTGTGACAAGCCGCCCTGCTAACTCAGAGAGGTGAGATTTTGAGCACGGGGGACTGCTAAACAAAGCTTGATCTCTGATTACAATGACAGATGATTTTGGTTAAATGGAAACTTTGTGACTTCACCCAGTTGTTAACTGTCTTGTAGGAGGAAACATCTTAGATGGCTAACAAATTATGATTTCTGAAAAGGTAAAGAAAGTATTTGCCCAAGTATGCTTGCTTTTCCCTGCCTGTACTGAGCTTCATCTGTAGAGAGAACAGTGGAACTAAGTATGTAATAAATTCTGTTCTGCATGTAGCAATTAGGCTTCCATTGAAGCCAGAAATTATTATGGGTATTTTTATACCTGTCGAGTTTAGCACAATTAATTTACTATTTTAGGGAGTTCTGTGATTTTTTTCATAATAGTTTTGAATTTCCCTATCTTTTCAGAGAGTAGAAAGTGATATGTAAGGATGTGATTGGTTAAACTTAACCTTCTTGGGGACACTTGGGTGGGCAAAATTCCTGGGATTTGGAATACTGTCTTGACAGCGAGAGCGTGGCAGGAAAGTTGACAGTGTCAAAAAAACCTGAACCTAAATTGTCTCTCTGTGCAGGTACGTGGTATGCAAAGGATTAAAGCTAGGGACTGATGACGTGCGAGAATATCTTTTCATGGTGAACATCAGACTCAACCAGTTGCGCAACTCCGATGTGGATGTGAATCTAGTCGTCCCATTGAATGTGATCAAAGATGACCAGGATTTCTACGATTATATTGTCCAGTCCAATGAAAAGTGAGTGCCTGAGAGGAGTGAGGGCTGCTTGCTTTAGGTAGATTGGCCAAAATGGCTGGCTTTAAGTTGCAGCTGCTTGCACTCATGGAGTTGCTTGTTGATGCTGCTTACACTGCTCTGCTTTTGCCGCCTGAGGGGCTTAGCAGAGTAAAGGGATAATGCACAGAGAAATACTTTATGCTAGTAGTGAATGTTTGGCCTCTGAATGCTGTCCTCCTACACAGAGCAGAAGGGAGGCTACCAGCTGTTTTTTTTTCCAGTGGCCAACTTATCACTTTGATTTATGTTGATGATGATCAGTCACTTCTTTGAGGATCAGGAAGGTTTCCTTTAGTTGTTCCATTAATCTTCCACATAGAATAATGTTGATGGCAGTAATCAGCTTGCTGTCTTACTAAAACTTTCCTCTCTTTCAGCCACTGCAAAATTCAGATAAAGGCACTAGCTAAAATTCGTGCTTTTGTTCAAGATACGTGAGTATATTCCTCTGGCTTTTGGTGGGTATTGAATTAACCTACCGTAAACAAATTGTTTTGCCCTTCTTTAATGTGTTCTTGATTTGAGCTGGTACACTACTTGACCTTTAGAGCCAGGAAAATTAATAGTGCTTGTAGGTAGCTCTGTTTGTGTCTCTGCCTGAGCTCCTTGAGGAAAAAGTGTAGGTAGCTGGAGTCCTGAAAGTTGATGGTTTGTTATCACCCTTTCTGAAGTAGCTTCCATGTGTTGCATGTTTTCTGAGTACCCTAAGTGGGTCTGCTTCTTAGAAGGACTTTCAGCTTAAAATATGAGCAATACAATCCTGGCTGATATGTTCAATTCTACGCCTAACATCATTGTGGTCCATATTTCTTAATTTATCAAGGATGATTCAGTATACCGAAGTAGCATACCTAGAACTACTTAAAGCACATGACAAAAATGTCTTTCATATAAAACTAAAGCCTGTGTATACCTGTTTCCCTGTCGAAAATACATAATAGAAAACTGAGTGAGCCTGAAAGCCAGATATTGTCATAAGAGTTAATCCTAACATTAGCACTGTTTTTTGTCTTCGCTGCCCTTCGTAAGTAGGGCTAGTAGGTTCCGGCTCTTGGAGATAAACATAAATTCATACTAACTTCACTTCTTGAAAGTATTGATGCCTAATGATGCTTTCAGATAGAGGCTGAATATCAGTAATGTATACTGAAGGAAAACTAAACAAGGGTGTTGGGAATGTGTGGAGAGGGAAGCAAGATCCTCAATTTGAGAGTAACCTTGTGAGGAGCGCTGCTTTCTTGTCATTCCCAAGCCAGACACTGAAAGATTCAAGTTTGATAGGGCTGGGATATGTTAATACTGCACGACTGAGGAAGAGACTTTGCTATTTTAATAGTCTGCTGCTTTTCTCTTGAGGACGCTGATTGAGCCACGACAGGCTGAAATCCGAAAGGAGTGTCTCCAACTATGGGGGGTAAGTAAGCTGCAAAGCAGAGAGATAATGAAGGCTTCCTTGCTGTGATGAAATAAGAACAGAGCTGCTGTGCAGATGAAACTATCTAGCCAGAGGTTTAATACATTGCCCTTTAGGAAAGTCAAGGATTATTTGAAGCTATTCATGTAAACAAAGGGGATGGTGCTTGTGAATTCAGTGTATGACTTAACTGAGCGGGCTTCTAATTGCTTTCCTTTGCTGCAATTCAGAAGATTTTATAGAATACTGAATGAACTTAGAACCTAGTGGTTTCCAGGTGGTAGAGCTATCCAAAGAGTCTCTTTCCTGAGCCTTTGACTGCAGTCATATTGTACATATGGTATTACTTCACTGAAATGTGGATGGAATCAAAGATTTAGCCTGAAACTTTTGGATGCTGCCTGTTGTTTCCTATGAAACGTGGCATACCTACATTAAATTTGAGAAAAATGTGAGACTTTGTTTGCTAGGTAACTTCTCCAGTAACTGAAGTCTCAAGACCAGTAGTTTCAGGAGGCAGGATGGTCTGCCACACATTGAAACCAGAAAGGTTTGTGTGAACTTGCAAATGAATAATCCTTATTATCAATTATTTGAATTTTTTTTCCAGATTCCTGATCAGGCTCGTGTTGCTCCCTCATCTTCAGATCCCAAGTCCAAGTTCTTTGAACTGATTCAGGTGAGACCTTACCTGGAAGTTTCTTCTGAGTTTTGTCATGCAAATAGATCTTTTTCCAGCAGTAATTAAAAAATGAAGAACTTTAGTCCTGGATTATTGTTTTTTGCAAAAATTGTACTTACCTACCTGTTGATGTATTTCGTCTAACTTGCCTTTCTGTATGTTGATCTTTAGGGCACAGACATTGATACCTTCAGTTACAAACCCACTCCTCTGAATTCCAGTACGCTGGAGAAAATCCGCCAAGTGTTCGATTACCGGTGTATGGTGTCTGGAAGTGAGCAGAAGTTCCTTCTGGGGCTAGGGGTAAGGCCTGAGAACAGTCAGACTTCACATCTAGGAGTTCTGCTGGTTCATTTTAGTGGTACTGATTTTCCTTGCAGATTCATCCCATTCTTTGCTGCCCTCAAAGTTCAGGAAGAATCCTCACTGACAGTGCTGAACACTGCTAGTTATTGTATGTTTTTTTTCCTCCTGACTTCAGTGCTGTTCGCATTAATTAACCCCATTTTTGTAATTCCAGCCTACACAAAGACCTGTACTCTTGCTAGTGTCTCTAATTATCTTCGCTGTCCTTTTAAAGATGTTCTATTTTTTGTTCATCGTGTAGATATGAAAAGACACTGACAGATTAGAATCAGTGTTTTTGTTCATTTGCTGTGGAGATTGATTCTTCCGTAAAATTTTCCACAAAGAAATTGCTTGTGATGGCCTAGGATGAAAAGATTCCCTGAGGGGTGCTCTGGTGTTAGTCAGAGGTCTCTCTTGCACACATTCCTTCATAAAGCCTTGGGTGAATCTGACTGCCTTCTATACACAGAAATCACAGATCTACACCTGGGATGGTCGCCAGTCAGACCGCTGGACAAAACTGGATTTGAAAACTGAGCTGCCACGAGATACCCTTCTGTCTGTGGAGATTGTTCATGAGCTGAAAGGAGAGGTAAGAAGCTATTCTCTCTTACGGAGCGACTGCAAATATAATGTGCAATTTCACTTATTCTCTCCAAGATACTGCAGAATAAGTGTTCCATGTGTGACACGGGAGAGCCTTTTGCATTTGTTATTTAGAGAAACGATTTTGGATTAAATTCCTTCTTTCTGACCAGTGTCAGAGAGATGAGCTTTTAACGCTGTTTTGAAGTACCTTTGTACTTGACATGCCGTTGGCCTACATGCAGCAGATGACAATGTTGCCACTAAGTCTTAAAGTGATCTGTGTCTGTTTGGGTACATAACTGCACAGTAGCAATTGCAGGCCTTGGAAGAACATCCTTGAGGTATATTCACAATGCAAACTGTTGCTACCTGGGAGTTTATTTCTCTTCTGGCATCTCAAATGAAGATGCTGTGGTACACTGGGCTTTATGCTGTGCTCCCTGATGAGGCAGTATTGTTCCAGAGAGCCAAGGATGATAGCTGTGATTCTGTTCTCTCTGTCTTTCCTTCCACTGAGACAACTGTGTAGTTGACATGCAATGGTTCTTGGATGATGGCAAGTTGATGTACAGTGGGCTGCAGAGAATTTGCTTGCTTCTAGTATCTGGAAAGTTGTTCTCTTGCTAGAAAATAGTGATATACTGGCAAAAAAAAACCCAAAAAGCAACAACGAGACTATAAACCAAAACTGAAATAGCAACAGACTACAATCTGAGTGGTAAGTCTATTCCTTTCTGCAGGGGAAAGCCCAGCGAAAAATCAGTGCTATCCACATACTTGATGTCTTGGTACTCAATGGTAATGATGTCCGAAACCAGCATTTCAACCAGAGGTATGTAATCTCTGGAGAAACTTCTTTCTCCTACATGAGTAGGAGTGACTGAGAAACGTTCATACTAATGGAAGAGAACTGAGCGCAGGTAGATGAGAGCATTCAGCTGAACCCCCTCTGTAAAGATACACTGTGAACAAACCCTCTCAGAAGTGAAGTAGGTAGAGCTTTTTTTTTGTGTATACTGTCCTTGTGTATTGAGGTCAGGTCTAGTTCCTTTCTTAGTCTGGGGTTAGGCACAATATGGATAAACAGAACATCTTGGGAGCATGTATAGCACAGTGATAGGTGGCTTAGAGAGAAAGAGCTGCTCTGTTTCCTTTCTTAGCATTATGATGTCTCCACTTATCTTATTTTCCTGCTTGTGTGTCAGTGAGTTCAGCAGCACACGGGCTTGTAGAGGAGGCAATAGAGACCCATTCCTAATGGATAGCATCCAGTATCACTGGGCACTGAACTGGGAGAATGAGGTGGAAAAAAAATCCTGTCGCTTAGTACCTGTTTGGCTTAGTGGTGGGGACGGTGTGCAAGTATTGAAGTGTCTAATCAAATTGCTACCTTCTGTGTGTGCCAAAGATCTAGCTAGATTGTAGGATTCTCTTTCTGTTTTTGGTCAGGATTCAGCTGGCAGAGAAGTTTGTCAAAGCGGTTTCCAAGCCTAGCCGACCAGATATGAACCCAATCCGGTGAGTGCCTTCTCTTTTTCAGCCTTGCATGCTTTGGTTTCACTGTGTTGGAGGATGAAGATCGGGAGCTGAAGGAATTACATTTCAAACTGAAATGCATAGTTCTGTTACATTCACTGGAAAAGGCCTGGGAGCTCTTTAAATATCTAAAACAAAGTTGACAGTGGAGAAGTTGTACCCTACTTTCACTTATCAGCTGTTCATGCTTTCATCATAGATGGACTGGTTGGACCAGGTCTCAGGTGTGTGTTGTAGTAGAGCTTGTGTTATCCTTGCAAAGTCTTCTACATCCTTGTCTGCTCATAGTGTAAGAGAAGCTGTGAGCATACAGATGTCACATTTTCTTAAGCCAGTAGAAATAAGGCATTAGTCTGAGGAGAAAGGTTGACTTTTGTCATGCTTGGCCACCTTGTGCTATACAAAATGAACTGCTTGACTGCTCCCTACAGCTGAGACAGAAAAAGATGACTCTTTTAAAAAAATAATAATAAAAATAAATAAATAAATATATGTATATATATTTTTTTTACAACACATTTTTGTCTTACTTTTGCTTTCCCCCCAGAGTGAAGGAAGTTTACAGACTGGAGGAGATGGAGAAGATTTTTGTGAGGTAAGTGACCATCAAAAATGAAGCACTTCAGAGCTTATGGACATCAATAGGTGAGAGATGTGCTTGAGGAGTCCTGGAGAAAGAGCTTGTACAGCTCGTGTAGCTAATAGCTGCTGTTTTTGGTTCAGAGAATCTTCCTGCTGAGTTGTAATACCATAGACATAGCCAGTGTGTTCTGCAGTAGTAGAAGTAGCAACTGCACTTCAGTATTTGTGCAGGACTGTCCGTGGTTTGAAAGTTTAAGAGTTCAAACCTGAAATGGGAATGCCATTTGGATTAAGTGTGGTAGATCACAGATCCCACATTGCAGTGCTAGGTTTGCTACCTGACATATACATACAGCTCTGGCTGTTTTCCCTAGCCATATAGGGGAGGCAAGAGACTGAATGCTCCAGGGATGTGATGATTGATCCTGTTGTATTTTCACTGTGATGCTTTGGAAAGAGTGTGCAGATGGCATGTTGTATGCAAGATGACTGTAAAGGAAGAAACAGGAGATGTTGTGTTTGGCATCACTCTGTTACTGTCTTCTCTCAACATTCAGGTTAGAGATGAAAGTCATCAAGGGTTCAGGGGGAATACCCCGGCTATCCTACACAGGCAGAGATGACCGGCACTTTGTACCCACAGGACTCTACATTGTACGGACTGTGAATGGTAGGAAGAGTCTCTTGCTCTTATCTTGCTTTTCTCTGTATCTCCAAGCAAAAAAAATTATTGAAGAAGCTTACTCCTTCTGTAACTTAGTAAAAATTTAATGGTGGTATTCCAGTGGCTAGAGATTAACCGTTTGTAGTGAACGTAGCATGGACTGGGACAAGGTTCAGGATATTTTTATGATAGCTTTTTCTGCATTAGTTGGATTAGCTATTGTATGGGTAGTTCCATTTATTTACATGACTCACTTTTTTTTTTAAATATCAATTCTTCCCTAAGAATATGTAACAGTACATGAAAATATCTTATTTGGAATGTCAGTTTTTAAATGCAGAGAGAACAGAGTTTTCTCAGTAAATGCAAATAATTTGGGAAGTAGGTGATTTTGAGGGAGGAAAGGGAAAAGAAGTAAGAGGAGAATCACCATAATTATAGATCCCTTGTTCCTGCTTGTACTATATGTGCATTTATAACCATACCCTTTTCCCCATTCCATCTGCTGTCTAATCCCTGTGATGTTTTTCTGCCAGATCCCTGGACTATGGCATACAGCAAAAACTTCAAGAGGAAATTCTTCTTCAACAAGATGACCAACAAATCAACATTTGACCTCCCATCTGAATCCATCGCACCTTTTCAGTGAGTACAAGTTCTTGCCAGCAATTGCCAGAGCTGAGACTAAGGAATGAGAGCTGCGTCTGGGTTTGCACTGTAAGCACAGCTTGGACACCAGCAGACCAAACACCTCAGAGTTTTCTGAAGCTGCTGATCTGGTTGTGTGGATTTTGCTATGAGTAACACATCTTCTCACAACTTTCTCCCTCTATCTGCAGCAGAAAACGCAAGTGATTGAACCTCTTGGCATCTTAGGAAATCTATATGTTATGATAGTTGGTTGGAAGTTGTTAATTGAAAAGTCAGCCTCAGCTGATTCAGTCCAAACTCAGGTATACGTCGTAAGTAACTGGGAGTTGTTTAATGAGGGAGTGAGGGAGAAAAGCAGTGTCTCCTTGGGAAAGAGTTGTCACTGGACAGTCAGCACTGTGGCTGCTGAATGCCATTGGTATCCAATTGAGTTCTATGCTAAGACAATCTCTTGAGGACAGCGCATTTTGGGTCTGTCTAGTATGTCAGGGCTCATGGGTGGAGATATTCTGCATTCTTTGCCTTCAGGTGGTCTCAGGAGGTATCCGCCACTACCAAGGATTTTGCCTCTGAAAACAAGGTTCTTAAGTTTCCCTTAACCACCTAAATAGAAGAAGGGGCTTAAAACTGTAGAAATAGAGGCAGGTGGTGCTTTTTCCTTTCATGCTTCGAGGTGGAGTTAGTTTGGCCTGTGCACTCAGAAATAGGCTAGTATTAACCTGGAGGAATGGCTGAGGACTTGGAGTGCCGGCATAGGAAGAGTTGTGCTGTATTGTGGTTAGTGAATACTAATGTGTCTGTAATTAGCCATTGACATGTGCTCTTGTCACTGTGCTAGTATCGCTTTGTTAGAACAGTAGCACTAAATAAGCTATGAATATTTTGTCAGTAATTGTACAAAACTCAAGGCTGCTGTGTCAGCAGTAATTAGCAGCTCTGTTTTCATTATGGCTGGGACTGTGTCAGTGCAGTGAGGGAGGGCTGTGCTTGATGGGTGGTGTGAGAGATGGCGTTGTAGGATCAGAACTCTCAGCTGCTGATGGAACTTGGTTATTTCACACAGGAGGAGGAATGATCCTGACTGCTTTTGTACAGCACAAAGAACTGTTCATTTGCAAAGATCTGTAGGACAGCTATTACTGATTCTAGTACGGTTGTGGTGAGTGATTAGATTGCTGCTGCTGGCAGACTTTCTAAATTCTTCATTAAGGCCTTTCTATGGCCTGCATTGACATTTTCTGAAAAACTTATGGGGGGGAAGGTATGTTTTCCCTAATGATCTGTCTCTTTCCAGCAAATACTGAACTGAATCTTGAGTGAAACTAGAAATTAATAAGTTTGTTTCCATGGAAATCTCTTAGGCTTGGAAATTTCTGTACTTTATGGACCATAGAGTTTGTAAGGTGAATGAATGAAAGCATTGGTCTTTATCTGAGGCACTCTTTAGATCTACAGTACCTTTGTGTGACTCCCAGTGCAAGAGAAGCTCTCTGTATTGCAGTTCCAGGCTGTGGTAGTGTTCTTCCACTCTCTTTCCATATTAATCTTACTTTCCTCTCTGTCCGCAGTGTATGTCATTACAGCCGTCTCTTCTGGGAGTGGGGAGATGGTGTCAAAGTGCATGACTCTCAGAAAAGGCAAGATCCAGAGAAGCTATCAAAGGAGAATGTCCTATCTTTCATCCAAGCACACTACCCCTAGCCCCAGCTCTCTTGAAGGGTGCTGGGAAGAGGCTGAGCCCAGCTTGGATTCTTCAGGAACTGACAAGACTGGGAGACTCCACAACTGTCCTAGCCTTTTCCAGAGCTGATTCCTTGGAGGTGATCTAACCTGGAAATGACGTGCAGAAGACATAGGACAAGACTCTGAACTTGGCAGCATATATAAGAGTACAACCCAGGTAGTGCCTGCTGCTGGAATACTTACGGTGGCTCCTGGAGTGAAGGCCTAATGCCCTTTTGTCCTGACCTACTGCATGCATGAGGCCAAGGGGCTAGCAGCTTTCTTTCCTCCTGTTAAAATATTCAGCAAGGTTTGTGGAGCTCTGTGTGTCAGGACTCTCCAGGCTTGTGCTTCCCTGGCAGTGGGAAGGAGCAGATGAAAGTAACAGTGCTGGGCAACAGCACATTGATGCAACCCTGGCATCATACCTGGCAGCTGTATGTCCCTTGGCCTTGTTGAAGGCCTTCACTGCCTAGAGGAGGCTATTAATTCATTGGGGAATGCTAGCACTGGTGTGCAAACATGAACTCTTTTTGGTGTTTCCAACACATCAGCTTTCAAGGCACTTGGCTTGCCAATGGCAATTCCTATGTGATGGTATCCTGATGGACAGAAGCCAACACAGGTGATGAGTAGACTTCCTGGCACAAATTTGATGTTTCAGTGCCAGGATTTTCACAGATGTCTACAAGCTGCTGTTTCAAGGATTCCTCCTTTGCAGGTCAGTGACTGATCCTGAACCAGCAGCCTGCAGTTAATTCATGAAAGTGTTTATGCCTCATGGTAATTCTGAGACCAAGGTGCTTTGGTTCTTAGTACTTTATGCTATTACCCAAATCTTCAGGAAGGAAAGTGGATGTGGGAGTGAAGACATAGGAAGCTGGGGATGCTAGAAGTGTTTAGAGGAAATTATGGGTATGTTTGATTTTTGTTAAAAGACCCAGGGCTTCAGTGAAGAGAGATCTTGACTTTGACCATGTTGGTTAATTAGAAGAAATCCTCTCCCCTGACTGTGCCCACTGGAAAGGTTATCAGACTTTCCTTTTTAAATGTCAGAGTGAGCTTTGACGCTCTCCGTGTCTCATCTGGCCCTGGAGCTACACCTGGGGTGAAGAGGGTGAAGACAGTGCTGTGACACTCAGCATGAAACTTATTTCAACAGACTTGTCAATGTTATTTTGCGCTGAACTCAAAAGTATTCTTCTGTTGCATGATGTACCTTCGGTTCTGGCTTCCATTGGGCTTTTGGCCAGGTCTTCCACTTAAATCAGAAGCTAACACACAGTTGACTGCTTTTAGACAAGCAGCAAAGTTGCCTTTTTGTTTGTTTGTTTTTAAACTTAGATTGACAATAGGGAGGAAACGGATATAGGGGTAGTCTGAACTGTGCCTTAAAGAAAGCTATAGGTCTCCTTGGAACTATAGCAGTTCTTTAGATTCTTATTTTTCTCCCCAAATCTGTATGTAGTATTTTAACGAGCTTTATGTAGTAAGACATGGAAATTTTCACTCACGGTTCTATAGATAGAATGGGTACCCTGCACCACTCCCAAAGAGGCCATAACAAGGTGCGCATGTTGTAGGAGTCCTGCTTTCATCTGCCCTCTAAGGTCCAGCATCCTGTATGAGTTTTGTCCTCAGCATCAGCACATAGTGAATGTCATCCTGCTAGGTGGCTACACTCTCTGAGCTTAAAGCATTTCCATGTCTTTAGAAATGCATCATCTCCATAAAACCATGGTTTCTGTTTTTTTTTTTTTGAACAGTTTGGTATAAATAACAGATACAAGTCCTTGCACCAGACAAGTTTAGATGCAGGCTCAATCACTGCAGAACCACAATCACTGCAGAACCACAACTCCTGGCTAGGGGAGCAGCCCAGAAGCTGGCACGGTCTGTTAGTGAATGAAAAGTGGAAGCAAAACTTGGTGAGTGGATGGGAGGCTGGGTTGTTAATAGGTTGCCCTGAATACTGTGCAAGGGAGCTATTCTTTTCTCTCAAGTTCCAACTTAACGTGATGGAAGTGGATAAAAGGACCTCTTCTCATGTTGGTGGTCATTAGTGCTTAGATACAGGTTACTGGAACGGTTGATAGACTGCATGTTGTTACTGCATCCTGTGGATGACGATCCGCCCTCTGTTTTCAGGTATAGCTAATACATATATGAGAGAAATGGCAGGCTTCCTTCCCCCCACCCAAAGAACAAGAGCTCTGTACTGTTAATTTTTGCTGGCAAAAGCACTTCCACAGGGGATGAAGAGGACTCTCTCCCAGTGGGCAAAAATACACCTCCATGTGGTTTCCAGGCCTGTGAGCAGCTGGCTTAGTAAGTGAGTAGTTTGAGTTCTGGCACTTGCAGACTGCCTTGAGGCTGTTTAATGCCAGCAAAGCATGCTGCTCCCTTTGCCATGCTGCACTGGTAAGTAGTGCATCCTCCACTCAGGGTTTCTGTCTCTTCTCTGGGCCAGTAGGCAGAAGGGTGACTAGGAAGTCTACTGTAGAGCTTGTAGGCTTCTGAGGGTGCAAAAGAAACCTGATGAGCTGCAGGCTGGCTTTTGCAGGTATTTCCTATTTGCCCTGTTGCCTCCAGTTCCTCCCAGTTTTAATTTGCTTTTATTTTTATTTTTGATGCACTGAACCTTGATTCTGAATCCCAATTCAAGAAGGCAAATGTAAGGCACCAGGCTACTTGCTTCCTTTGTGCACGGGTAAATACTGAGGGCTTATGTTGGGAATGGAAGCTGATGAACATCTTGCTGAAGGGAATGTTTATGTATGTGAATTGCACAGTGTATTGTTATTAGGCTGTGTATCATTTTGTGTTGATTTCTCTGCTTTTCTTGTCTCTATTATCAATACAGCCCTTTTAGTTCATCTCACTGCTTGTTTACTTTATTTCCCACAAAATTTGGGCTAGCAGCCTGTGTTAGTGTGGCAATAGGAAACACCTTGCAGAGTTTAAAATTTTGAAGGTAGTGCCCTTCTAAAGGCATTCCTGACAAGTGCTCCCTTGGGGCTACCTGAGGTATGTCACTGAACCAGAAAGAGGAGACTGCAGGATGATAGGATCCTAACCACAAGCCTGAGAGGAGGCCCGCTGCAAAACTGGAGGTGTAACAAAAAGGGGAAGGAAAAACTGAAGGCTACAATGTCAGATTACTTTATTTAAGTCCTACAAAGGCACTTCCATCCCTGGGAGTTGACAATAAAATCTTTTCTGCATACGTTGACTGAGGTACAAAATAGTTACCAAACTCTGACGCACAAGAGAGGTATGCAGATATTTTCAGAGTCCAAGTCTGAAGATCTCAAGTTGGCTGCTATGTGCCTGCATAAAAATACCTACGTGGTGTCCATGTCACAATGCACAAGGTTACTCTGATTCAAAGAGCTCTGTGTCCCTTCAATTTAGGATTGAGACACAACAACCAAGGAGGTGGCATGTATTCTGACTAGCTTGGGCAGAGAGCACTTGTCTGCAACCAGAGAGATCCTCTTCAAAAGGGAGAACATACTACATTCCTACATCAGGCCTGAGGGTCTTGACTACAAGTTAGGTAAGAGTTCCAGCCTGAGTTCTGCTTAACTTGTTTTCCCAATGTGAGTGCGATGTGATTTCTAGTTTGCTTCCTCAGTTCTCAGAGAAAATTTTAGCTTCCCTAAGGTGAGGCTTTGAGAAAATAAACAAGAACAGCAGTCTGAAATACTGATCCTCACCCTCAGGAAAGGTGCAGTGGTGAGAAGGAAGAGCTCCTTGTAGTAGAATCATTTGGTCAGCAGGGAGAATTCTTGAGTGCAATCACATTGTCCAGCAGGTGTAAATAAGAGCAATCAACAACACCATGGCCACAGCAAGGGCAGCATTCTTGCGATTTTCCTTACGAAGCACACACAGTTCTTTCTCTGGAAAAAAAACAAAAACAAAACCCTTGTCTGTGAATGCTGTTTTGTGTTTTGCTGCTGTATCTCCTTTAAAAATTGTTTTACGAGCACAATGCTACCTTAGCCAAGGGACAGCTCTTGAGTCTGCTAATTATAAAATATCCTGGGCAGGAAGGAGGCTAGCAAGAATTTCTTTCATTTGCTAATACATCCAGTCAATCTCAGTAGCTGTGTTTAGGATTGCTTCAGTCCCAGTCCAGTTCCTATTTGCAAATGACCTTGTTCTAGGACCATACTAAGGAGAGGTTTGTTCTTTAGATACAACTGTTTGCTCCTTTAGGGAAGGAAGAGGAGGACAGAGAGGGCAGAGTTTTATTTTTACCCTTTTCTAGATGTAATTTCAGGACTCTCAATTCAGTCTTTTCTCAGTGCTTTAACTAACTTAAAATACAACAAACTAGCACTGCTATCAAAAGAGGCTTTTAGCTGTTCTTTCTGCCCCTGTTCTTCGCGTGATACAAGTTTGTACACCCACCCAGCCACTGCAATCATAGCCTCAAGTATGTCAGCTGGAACAAGCATGGATTTAATTAGAGGCCAGAGTGATGACCTAAAAAGACTGTGTGCAGAGGCACTGTCTATTCTGTTCCAGGAGAAGCAGCCATCACCATTAGGTGAGGTTGTTGCTGCTGTCTGAGCAACCTGTTAGATTGCTCTGTTGATGGCTGCTGCAGTGCTGGTTGATTGCTGGTACACAGGCAGCAGCCACAGCCCCTGTCTTCTCTAGTGTTAGGCCCTTAGGGAACAGGTTTGAATGTGTTTAAAAGAATTGTTCTTCTGGAAGTAGTCCTTTAACATCAATTAAAATTTTAAATTCAAATTCAGTGGCCATACCTTGACTTTCAACTCTCTGAGCCTTAAAGAACACTTGTGCTTCTGTCCCTTGGGTAAGCTTTGGTGCTTGCACTGCTGCAGAGTGGATCTGTTCGGTGTGCTGAGCCAGGAGGTGATTAAATTTCCCCTAGCTTACTACATAAACATACTTCCCTGTCAGAGCAGCCTCAACATAGATGGGTTATTGTGGAAGTACATATTTTGCTGTATCTGGTCTATTTTGGGCTTCTTCACAGATGCTGATACCAACCAGACCCCCTTCACCCAGCTTCTGCCCTTGAGCAGTCTAGGTGGAGCCTAAGTTTTCCAGCTCCTATTCTGTGAATGAGGCAGAACCCTCATCTTCCCTTATAAATGTACATGCTGTGGGCTGAGCACCTGGGGAAGGGGGTCCGATGGTGCCCCTCACTCCAAGTGCTTTCCAGTAGGGCTCTGGGCAACTGCATATTTGCAGTTTCTAATGCTCACCTAGGAAATCTGGGCTGTAAACAACAGGAGCATGACAACATGCAAGGCAGCATCCCCAGCAGCACAAAAATACTGTCATCTTGTTTTAACTGTCTGCAGTAGGGAATGACCCTGGTGCTCTGATATTGTAGGCAGCAATAGTTCAATGTGAACTTTTATGCTGATGCATAGCATAGCCCCCAGAGACCAATGCAGGGAGAAGCTTCCCCAAGGAAAGTACACCTGGCTGTACTCCAGTCAGCATTTAAAAGATTGCTCGGCAAGCCTCTTTTTTTTCTTTTTTTTTATAAAAGAAAGGGTAGAAGTTGTTAAAAGCCTCTCAAGCCAATCTGTCAGCTAAGACTTCATAAATATTGGTAGCTTGGGGTATGTGAAAGGGATTTTTTTAACCTCCTTCATGAGCTGATACCTAATTTTTTCTCCCTTATGATAACATGGCTCAAGTGGGAGGATCTAGATGCAAAATAGTCTAACAAGTTTTCCCCCAGTCTTGCTCCCTTTGGTTGAACCTAAATTCAAAGGCAGAAGTTAAGAGATGGCAGGAGCTTGAAGATGAAGCTAAGTTGCAGCACTGATGCCATTCAGCCCAGAGGGACCATTTTTAATGAAGCTCTTACCATAGTTGTCAGCTTTGGTCATTAGTAGGTTTCTCTCTCTCTCTAGTGACTTTCTGTAATGAGAAGAAAAGTTCATTACCCGTGAGGCACAACACAGCCTATTTCTTTGCTTATATGATGGAAGAGAGACTGTCCCACTAGCAGAAATATTTGCTAAAAGAATGAGCTTATCACCGCCTTCACAGTGTATAGGTGACAATTTATAATCTCCCACCTGAGCAAGAAAAGAGACAAGACAGCTTTAGATGACTTTTTTTTACTTTTTTCAATATATTTTTGTGACTCTTTCAGGACATTGTCATTACAGGTCAGCAGGACAGGAGTGTCTGTCCAACAGACACTGCTGCCCTGTTACTCCAGGTGGCATAAGTTCCGCCATGGCTTCAAGATCAGGCAAGACCCACACATGCTCTCTATGGAGTCCTGCCCCTCTGGTAAATCTGTCTCAGTGCTGGAATGCATATTCTTTTCACTGATTGAAGCTAGGATCCCTTTGTCAGCATATCCAATTTATATAACTTGGTCAACCCAGAAATGAGCTTAATCCAAGCCCGTAACAACCAGCTAAACAACCTGTTGTAGAATGAAGTCCCAGGGTACTACTAATAAAAAGCAATTCAGGCCTACCAGCTCTTGCACAATATGATTAATTAATACACAGTTTAAAATATAAAAGCAAAACAAATTGCCTAGGAGCAGCAGCATTCCCATTCCAGCAGCGAGGACTTGACCACTCCTTTTAGATTGTGTGCATATAAACAAACACGCACCAACAAATCATCTCGTGGTTCAGAGCAGACAGAAAAGGCAGTAAGCATAATAGTCTATTGTTCCCCTTGGGGCAGAGCAAGAGGCTGTTGTAGAAACAGATTCCATACCTGTGTACATCTTCTTAAGTGACAGACAGCAAGAAAGCAGGCTTCATCAGCATCTGGAGAGTAAAGTACTTTTACATGCAGTCAGGAAAGGAAATGCAGAGTGCACCCAGGAAGAAGTGAGAAGACATTTGCCAACAAGGCTGAGCTGCTGCTTAGAAACTTTCTTTGTAAACAGAGTCAAGAAAGCTGATTTGAGAATGAGACAGGAAGAAAACATGGGTAACTGAACTTCAAAGGAAAGCAGAGCACTCCTTCACGAACTACGTGCTGTGTCAGGAATTTTGATCGTGGTACCTTCTGATATGGTTTGTGAATGGTCTGGATTAGGGCAACAGAATTTCCACTTCCAACTCCATACAAGTTGTACAATTCAGAAAAGGTCCCAGAATTCCCTTATCTTAATTCTTTGCTCTTATGTTTCAAGGAGAACTCATACAGATATATCCCATCTTGTCCATTTACCACAACTATAGGCTCGTTTGTTGGCCATTTCAGTAGCAGATGATTACAGACAATAAGCATAAAAAAAAATTAGGCCTAGATAACAGACTGATGAAATGGGGAGTTACAGATGAGTGACAGGGTGACACAGGACCCTGTCAAAATACAAATGAGGGATATAACACTCCAATAAAGGAGGGGAAAAAAAAAGCTTGTTTTTGAAGCACAATGAATGTGCAGAGCAAGGCAACTGAGTAGAAAGGAAGAACAAAGAATATAAGCTGTCTGTGGTAAATATCAGGGTGTGAAAACATTGTCACTGCAAGGATGATTTGTAACTGGGCTCTGTACAACTAAACAGACGACAGGAAATTTCCCTTCCTTGGCCTGCAATTGAACTTACCAGCCTTTTTAACAAGAGCAGAGCAATAGGATGCTGGAAGAACATCCACAGACACACAGATTTGAGAATCAGGTTGGAGATCTACCATCTCTTGCTTAACACTCTAGAGAAAGATCAGGCTCTGCCTGTGCCTACTATAAAATCCCGGTGAAAGTCCTCTCCTGAGTTCCTGTTTTAAAAGCCTACACCTGCCTCTTTTACGTCAGCAACAGATTTCATAGCACTTGTCCTTCTACTCTTTCCCAAGAAAAGTCAGTGTGTCACTGCATCCCTATATCCAGGCATATTTGCAGCTCTGGCACAACTAGAATAATTTTCCTCAGCCCCTTTTCCAGTTGCACCACAACCTGGTTGGGGTCATCAGTAGTTGCTGCACATCTCCCACAGCTGAACTCAGGCAGCTTCAGTTAGGCTTGAGTAGCCGTGCGCAGTGAGTTCTGCCTTTTATACACAGATGTTTCCCAGCAGGACAAGACCCTGCTTTGCTAATGAACAGTAAGTTTTGGGCACTGCTTGGCTGAGTGCAATGCAGGTTTCAGAGGGAGGCTGTAAGATAAAGCTTTCTCCATGTATCACTGAACTTCTCACACTGACAAGTTCTCCAGGATGGGAGGAGACGGTCTTGTAAAGGGGAAGCATGCATTCCCATTCTTGCTCAGTGCCACAACAGGATGAAAGCTAACTGAAGTGTGCAGCCACAGCTGTGAATGGAAGTGGTCACTCATACCTTCCTTCATGGCTGAGCTTCTCCCTGCGCAGTTTGAGATCTACTTCCTCCATGCTCTGTCTGCAAAGTGACAGCTTTTCCTCCAGTTCATCAATCTGGAAAACACATCAGTCACTGTCATTTCCTCTCCCAGCTAAAATGGTTCTATCTCCATTCAGAAGGAAAAGGTGCTTCTGCTGGAACACCCAGCAAGAGGTTCTGCATTATGTCACCTGGATGCAGCTTAGGCAGTAAACATATTACAATACACCATGCGTTCTCTGAAACGAGTTCTTAAAAAACATGTTAATACAATTTAACAACAGCTTTGGTTAGCCAGCTGCTTGCCCCGCTGTTAAATTATCCATGCCACTGTCTTCTCCATCCTCTCCACCAAAACTATTCTTCCTGCTCACTCTGCAGTCGCTCTCAATAGAACGCTCTGTCCATTGGTTCATCATTTCATGAGACATAACAAAAGGACATTCTGCCCAATTCTGTCAGTGCTCTTATTTTCTGCTGACTAAAAATCTCCAGATTCCACACAATGCTTTAAAAGATGCAGCTGTTTTTACTGCTCTTAAATCAAACCCAAAGTTTGGCTCCCCTGCTGGAGAACAATAATTTGCTAATAAACCACTTGCCACTGAACTGCACCATCAGCTTTGCTGAGCTAGGGGCACAAGGGACAGAAAATAATAACAACGAAAGAAAGACCAAGAAGGAGGAATAGATTGCTGAATGAACAATTTTTTTTTTTCCTCTGAAATCCTGCTGTTTCTTTTCTTCAGGCTGGTTTGGGGCATTAGGGACTGGAAGGAAGGGTGTGAGTGAGGATCCTAAGATGTCATGAATTCACATTGCCTCAGTTTCCCTGCTTGCAAAATATGGTGAGACACAGAGCCGCCCTTCCTCTCCCCATGGAAAGTCAAGCCCCAGGAGTTTCATATGTATGCAACCACCTCAGGCCTGCTGCCTCCCTCACTACAAAAGATATGATGAGGCTCAGAGCCTCTGAGTTCACTGAATGGTGGCAATGCTTACTTGTAATGTAGAGACCTCCTTAAAACAGAGGAACCCAGAGTGCACTTCAGTCCAAACTGACTTACGCCCTTAGTACAAATCTTACTTGTCAGGGCCATGTTGGGCAGGGAGCCCAAAACATTCTTGCATAAAGGCAGACGAAAAGAGAGAGGGCAGCAGCTTTGCTTACAGAGTTGAGCTAGATCCCTTTTAATACATTTTGTAATGAATTAATAAAAGCTTTCTTTCCAGCAGAAAGGCTAGAAGCACTTTTCAAGAACTGGCATCCACCCTCTGCTTTTATGAATGCCCTAATTAAGACACTGGCAAAGAGCCATATCACGCATACGTTGACATCCAGCAGTGTTAGGTAATGAGGTTTTCGTCTTCTGACCCTCATAAAACAGATCAAAGCCAAACCAAGAGGTGGGAGCAAAGAAGAAAGACCTCCCCCCAGCAGCCTCCTCATGCCTCGTCACCTGCCAGCACACTCGAGCAGTTCCTTTCACGGAGGAATTAGTGGTTCTTACACCTACAAATTAGGTTATGTTATTAAAGTAGGTCCAGCAGAGATTACTTTTTGAACTGTTTACATTTAAATGCTAACTTGTGGTTCACGGACACACACCCATTCTCACCACACTTTTAGAATACTTCATTTCATGGCAAGTCATTTTACAAACGCTGTAGCCACAGCAGGCTAGAAAAATACCTACCAGGCAACATACTACAGCCTAAAACAGATCCAGCAGATCAGGAGAAAGGGTTGGATCCCACTTAAAGCTACCCTGGGTCTCCTCCTTCATTCAGCCTCGATCTGAATGAAGCTTCGCTTTCTCTGATTTGCAGGGATTTCATTTTCCACCCGCTGCCTACACCCCGAGGGTACAACACAGCTCAGCCGCCCCGCGCCGCTGCCCGCCCGCCCTCACCTCCCGGGCCACGCTCAGCCCCTCTCGCTTCTTGCCCATGGTCCCGGGCCCGTCCGCAGACGCGCATGCGCAGAGCGGCGCCCCGCTCCCCCCCTCCCGAGCGCGGCCACGTCCGCACGGCCGGCGCCATCTTGGTGAGGCGCCGCGCGGTGAGGCGGCCGCCATCTTTGTGAGGGCGTCGCTTAGCCGCCTCACGGTCCGTTAGTTCAGAGATGGCGGCGGCGGGGGATTTGGTGGTGGTGTCCCAGTAAATTGGATTTTCCGCTCTTTGGGTGCATGTGAAGACGGGGAAAACAGCGGAGGGCGTACAGTAGGGTGGCCCACGACAGTCCCAGCAGTAGTCATCGATGTCCTGCCTGGCTGGACGCAGCCTCTGGGCATGTCAAGTCTGGACTGATGAGGCAGTTTTCCCCTGATGTGAGCCATCAGTGGTCCTTCTTTGAGCACTCGTGTTGCACATTCAGCTCTAGCTGGGCCTGTGTCAGCAGCACTCTTAATTTTCTCTCTGTAGAAACTAATGTAAGACATCTGTGCTTTTCTCAACTTCCCACTCAGGTGCTTGGCAGTGTTACGGAGTGAACCCAAAGGAGCCTGAGCTTCCACCTTCCGGGAGAGATACAGAAGAAAGTCAGAAGGAAGTAAAGAACCTGAGCAGGACTAGCAAGCAGCCCTAGGAAAAGAAAAGCACTGGGGCAGGGAAAAAATTAAGAAGTCTGTCATTTTTTCTCCTCTTAGACAGAATAGTTGCTTAGTGAGTGTAAATACAATCTTAAAATGCATAGAGGCTTGAAGAAAACTCATCTGTTATGGTTTGCAATGGGATGAAATACCCATCAGTTCAACAGAAAGCATTTTCTCCTTTACAAAGGTGACTATTGATTCACAGGAGGTCAATTCTCACATGCACGCTTCTCCACAAATACAGACATCCCATTTTACATGCAGATGAGTGTAACCACAAAAGATGTGTTGTCACATCTTTTGGGAAGACAGAAGTGGGAACAAACTGTAGATTTCATTCATGTCTTGTTCCTCCTGGCCCTTCTGAGTCCATCCGGCTGATAATCTCATTATGCCACTCTTATGGTCTTGGATCTCCTTGTTCTGCCCTGAGCAGGCACTCTCTCTTCAGCCTTTTCCTGTGTTACATCTTCATTTCCTTTTTAATATCATTCAGGTCATCTACACATTAACACAAGAAAGAAAGAAACTTCCTCAGCAATTTTTTAATCTTTTCTTTCTTGAAACCTGAAGAACAGTTCTGGAAGCTTTTCACATGCAATGATCTTTTTTTTTTATAATATATACACATATGAGTATGAATTTGAATGATTCCGTATCAAGTGGCTGCTGACAAGGCACATGCATATTTAAACTGAAAATCCGAAGTTTCTGGCTGTGAGTGCAATCAGATTATGGAGTATGCTTGCTGCAAGAGAAGTAAGAGAATGAGATAGTTTTCAGTCAGCTTTTGACAGGAACACTCACTAGGCATTCCGTCTATGCACCAAGAGGTAGGATCTGATGTACTGATGCCCCCCCAAGTGAATGCTTCTTTTGCCTTCCCTTACTACACAGCAGGGATGCTGCCACTATTTTGATACCCATTCCACTGCTCTTTGGCCAGGAAGGCTTCCCTTCTGTTTACGACGTAATTGAGCTTGTTGCATCTCAACCTGTTTTCAGGAGACAAGGAACAAATCATCAGCATTTGCTACCTTTTTCCTCTCCTGATCTGCACTAAGCCTCTCTAACTGAGACCTTGCTGGTATTGAAGTAAAAAAAAAAATTAAAGAAGATTACTCCCTTGTTTTCTATAAAGTATGCCTTACTAATATACCCAAGAATGAAATTTGCCTGTTTATGCAACATCTTCACAATGATGGTGTTCAGTTCTTGATCTCTGTAACTCCTTGATCCATTTTTTCAGTGCTGTGGTCTAGTCACCTCTTCTCCCCTTCTTTTTTTTTAACTGGTGCATTTAATTTTCATACATCTCAACGCAGTATTTTATACCACTCTTACAGAATTTTAGCTGGCTGACTGTGAGATGTTTCTCCAGTTTTTCAAGATCTTTTGGTTTGCAATTCTGAATCTTGCAAGCTCTTCCAGACATGGGATTGGTACACCTCTGTATTTCATTATCTGAGTTATTGAAGAAAATACTCGATTGTTCTGGTGTGGCATCTCTGGAACTGATCTCAATAAGTCCTCTTGTTCTAACTGCAGAATACTGGTAACTGCTTTCAAAGTTCATACCCATAACAAATATCATACTGGATTGTTTCAGAAAGCCTTACTATGCATCAAAGTAGCTTTCAGTGCTGCTCCTGCTATATCCACTATTCCAGTTACTGCAGCAAAGAAAGAAAGTTAACTAGTTTGACATGTTTTGTTCTTGGTTTTCACTCAGCTGCCTTTTTTTTTTTTTTT
>JAPSGF010000255.1:71123-90449 GCA_035772895.1 Perdix hodgsoniae | reverse complement strand
AAAAAAAAAAAAAAAAGTTAATTGTCCCCTGCTTTATTCAGATAAGAAGAGATTCAGATCTTCTAGCTTCTACTGAAAAAGATGGTTTTCTATATAACCAAATTGTCAGCAGATGTTATCGAGACGTGGTAAATGCATGGCAGCTCCAGTGTGAAATCAGCCTAAGTAAGGCCTAGTTCACATCCCAGGAAATAGGTACAGGTATCAAAAACAAGAATTTATCTTTTTTCTGGTTGTGGCCAGCAAGGAATTCAGCATCCTTTGAGAGCTGGAACACTAAAACCTGAGGCCAGATCCAATTCAAAGCAACGAAGAGGGTGGGACACCAGCTGTGCCTTTCCCCAGTTTTCTTGAGGACAAATCATGGCCTTCCTCGAAGTGTCAGCTGGCTACCTTTGTCTGCACAACACAAAAAAACATGAGATGAGGCATTGCAAGGCAAAATCTGTAAGCAGTGCAATAGCACCCTGCCTTTGCAACTCATTTTAGAGAGGCTTACTTACAAAAGGGTTAATTGCTGATGAAAAGCTTCCCCCAGGTAACTCTTACCCTAAAGTAGCAACTGCATGGCTGTGGTCTTTTCTGATCCATTAGAGCCTTATCTGGAGTTCTTTGTTCATCTTCCAAAATCTCTTTAATTCACATCTTCCCAGAAGACAGTCAACCCTTGTCTGACTTCATCCTTCTTAGCCTTGTACATAATCTCCTGCAGTAATCCACAAAAACAGCACTGATACCTCGCTACTTGAGTTATAGAAATCCACTTTATCCTCTATAGGAAGAATGTTCTTATCTCTTCCTTTGTTCTTCTTTAAACAAATTAATAATTTCCTGGGTTTATCACAAACCCCATGGGTGCTGGACTATTCCCTGTGTCAGGTACATACTGCACAGATCTTTGAGGCAAAGTTCAGCACCTCTTACAGTATTATAACAACACTCTGTTGCAAACAGTTGCTTTTTGTTTCCTTTGCATTACGCTTTTTGGTTCTGCCTGTTTTTATTCCCTAGCACCATATAGGCTTGATGCTCCAGGTGACCCTGTGATATGACATGGTACATCCCTCAGCAATACCTGGGAGCAAATGTGTCAGGATGCAGCTCATGCACCTCAGCTGGGGAAAACAAGTTGAACTCCCTGGAGTCAAGCCTACATCTCACTGGAGCCACCAAGCAGAACACCAGAGCTGATGACAGTAGGCCATTCCCTAGTCCTTCTGCTGGGGCAGAAACTACAGCTGGGCTGTGCCCGTTACCTGCTGAGCTATGGCACTCTGGGGTGGCAGCACCATTTGCTCAGCTGTGCTTTGGCAGTATGTGCTGAAGAGGCCTTGCAGGGAGAAGGGTACAGGTGGAGGGATGCCTGGTTTATATATTGCAATGCTTTTAGCAGCTTATGAAGCAGCAACTGCAGCCTGCAGGGATGTTTTAAGGATGTGTATTTTGTGCTCACCCATGCTGCTTAATTCACATGGTTAATTTTTCAGTTCTAAATGGAGATGGTATTCACCCACCTGCTTCTTCAGCATGTTGTGCTGCCTAGGTAATCTTAAGGAAATGTTTTGTGTTCTTAGGGTGGAGGATGATCTACAGAGGCAAAAGTGGAGGTTTTATTGACAGGGAGTTGTGGCCTTTGCACAAAGGCCTATAATATCCATAGTGGTTCTCCTTTTTGGGACAGGTGGGTCACATCCCTCTGACATGCTTTGCCCTGGACGGGAGGGAAAAATGTGCCTCCATCTCACTGGGAGCCATCTTTGCTGAATGGTGGTATAAGGCCAAGCTCTCATGAGAAAGGGTAAAAGCTGGATGCAAAATGGCACAGAAACAAGTCCAGTCTCCTCTGTAAATCCATTATATGGTTGTTTGCACCATTTTGCTCTCTATCTTCAGATAACTGAAGTATTTTATAACTTTGGTTTTCCTTCGAAAACTCTAAGGAGCACAGATGAGGTCAAGATGATTAGCTGAAAATTGGCCAACTCTTCTGTTGGAGGGGAATGCTTTGGTCAAATTTGCAAGAGATAAAGCAACAGCCTCATCTGGCAGGTAGCAGGCTGCAGACTCTTTTCCTCCAGAGACCTTAGGCTTCTCAGGCTGCAGGAACAAGCAGATGGCTGAACAAAGCAGAGATAGAAATGAAAAGCAACTGAAATCCCTTCTACCAGTGCATTAGAATTACTATATGAGAGCAGATCTGCTCTCCCCCTGCCTGGTTTCCATCCCCTTTCTCCTGCCAGCACCAAGAGCTGCAGAGGTGGACATGGCAACCTCCATCAGCACCCAGCAGACATCTACTCTCTCTCCTGCCAGTCAGGCAGCGGAGGGCTTACAATGGGCCAGGATGAGTTAAAACCCTTTACAGAGAAATTTTATTCTGTCAAGTGTAATGGTGGATATTTTCATTATTCATATCAATGGCTTTTCCTGTTCTGAATGCTGCTAAGCTTCTGTCCTCGCTAAAATCCTGTGGTAGTGAACTTCACAGGTTAATTATTCATTGTGTAAAAATAGTCTCTCCTTTTATCAGTTTGAAATGCAGTGCCTTTCACTCTAATTGTGTGTCCTCTGTTCTTGTATTATTGGGCAGTCTATGTTAGGGAATGATTTACTTCTGCCCTTCCAGGTACTTCGTACCTGGTTTTCACATCACTTTTATCCATCCTTCTCTATGTCACTCTGCCTCAGTCTCTCTCTGCCCCCATTCAGGTGGTCATACTCACTCCTCCTAATTGTTTTCCTACCTGCTTTATTTCTACTGTGGCATTCTGACTGGGCTGTCACAGTCAAACCCAGAAGATGAAACTCATCCTTTCCTAGGCTTCAGTCCTGCAGGGTCAGACAGGGTTACACTGAAATGACAAAGGAACAGCCATTATAAGTTTAAAAAAATAAAAATAAAAATAAAATAATAAAAAATATATATTTAAATTCCACCCTTTATGAATCCAAACACTGTGCTAATATTGGTGACACACAGTCTGGGTGGCATTGGCCTTATGGACACCTTTTGAGATACCACATCTGGCAAGAGATGGTGCTCTGCCCATCAGCATTGCTTGCTCCATTAGGACCTGCTCTGTATGCCCCATTCTTATGGGGCTACAATCCTCTAACATATAAGTTAGGAGGCAATTCCAAAGTAAACTTGTCCCCGAAGTCATATTGCTGTTAAGACTTTTTTTTTTTGATTGAAATTCCTTTTAACTTTTTTTTTTTTTCCTTTCCTAACCAAGTGGTTTGAAAATTGATAGGGGCAAAACAAGTTGAGATGTTCATGAAGTAACTCACCTCCAGGAGGTGAGGATTTGAGACTCCCGTTTTCCTATCTGTTGAGTTGCATAAAGTCTATGGAAGAAACAGGTCCATGGATAACACGTTTCTCCAAGATAGATCACTTGTGCAATCTAAAGAGCTGACAGAGGTACTCTCATATTAAAGCTGCAGAAAGAAGAGATTGCTCAACTCTTACCACTTTGATCATTTGTTAATTCTATTACCCATACAGGTGCTGGTGCATTTGAAATCCTCACCAGATTGACCACTGATTGTGTTTTAGCACTTCTTTGAACCTGATTTTGATCTTCAATAGCTGCTTACATCTTTCTTTTGACTGCTTGGCTTTCAAACAGTGCAAGTCAGAAGAAGAAGTGTGGATGGAGGCTTTGTGAACATGCAAATAATCCACCACCTCACTCTCCCTTTATCTGCTGTTTTGCTGACATACACAAAGCATCCTATTACACATGTGAGGCGTGAATACTTTTGCTGAAGTGGTGTTGGTTTGTTCCTGTTATATCATCACTGTCATCTAGATGTTTTATTCTTTGCACTTTAATTATCTTCTCAGCTAATTTGCCTAGTTCAGAATAAAACTCATTGGTCTGTAATTCCCAGGATCACCACTAATGCCAATTTTAAAGATAGATATGCTTTTACTGCCCTCTAATCCTCCTTCAGTACAGTTGCTTATATTAATGAAATATTGTATGAATTAGAAGACCTGCATAAGCCACTGAGGCTCTCCTTCCTGATCTGTGAACTCATGAGGTTGTTCCTGCGCTTGTTCTCTCAGAGCCCTTTAAAATCATATCACCATTTTGCCTGAAAAGAGCGATCCCGAGCCAGCTGCCTTCTCATGCTCCCCTGCCACCCAGGTTGCCGGGTTGCCTAGGCAAGAGCTACATTTCAAACATGAGGAGCTCTGTGTGAACCAGCTAAACTGTGTGAAATTGCTTTCAGGGTATGCAGGCTGCTGCCATCTTGTCTAGTGCATGGAGTGTAGCTCAAGCTTGGGTGTGGGAGGCTGAAGAAGCTTAGTGTGGTCCGTGCAGGGGGCTAGCACAAGAGCCTCTTGTCCAGATTCCTTCTGTACTGTGGAGATGGCAACACATGTTAGAGCCTTAAGAGTGACCTCATGGGTGGATAAAGCCTGCTGCAGATTTCTGAGTTAAACTGGATCCTGCATGAGGCATAAGAGAATCCAGGTACATTGTCTTTTCCTTCACCTCCCATGCTGAATTGCTCTTCTCAACTAGGATTGATTTATCTACATAAGAATGACATTTAAGGGCAATCTGTTCACATTTGGTAAATAGCAATTTATAATCCATATCTGTACCTTGTTTAATCCTGCTGCTCTAAAGCAAGTCTCTTTATCATCAGCTGGAAGGCTCGGAAAGTGAAATGATACATCTTTGCTCATTAAAAACACAACTCCCCTTCTCTGTGATGAGTATGTAACGTAAAATATTTTAGCATCCCATTTCCTTTTCATTTTCTCAAGCTTGCTATCTGTCAAATGAGTCTTTTGCCTCTTAATATACTGATTTTATATGTGCATGTATCTGCCTTTCAGCAGCCTTCTCCATACCTGTAAGCTGCTATATCAGAAATCCAATGGTGGTTTCTTAACAGCGACTCTCATAACCCCCAGCAGAATTCTCTCCTATTTTTTCCTGTTAATGTCACACCTAGGAACTTTAATGTATGGAGCTGAGTACTGCACTTAAACATATACTCTGTCTTGATGGCACTAGATAATCTATAATAGCTAATCACACCTAATAACCCCCTGTTCATCAGCAGCATCACAGGTACATACCTTTCTGTCCAAACCTGTCTGGAGTTGGGGCTAAGATGGTTTCATGATATGTGCTGTACTCCGCAAGAAGTTCCCAGCTTGTCCAGCTTGGATTGTCCAGAAATTGGGATGGGAGGCACCATACATTTAATGCTGAGCCAGGCTCCAGTCTTCCTACAACAGGCAGAAAGGATGGAGTCAAGGCAGCCAGCAGAAAGCAGAAAGCACTGCTATGATCTCAGGGTATGAACTCAGGCAATGGTGCCTGAACACCTTCATTCTGCTGCATGATACCTATTTAGTTAAAGTGCAGAGAGAGAAAAATTTTAAAACAATCGTAAAGAGCTCTCAAACTTAAAAATGTGAGTCCTTATAGATATTGTTATAAATGGCAATTGCACGAATATGCACAAGAGACTGCTTGTTTGCTCAACAGGATTTCTAGTAGAGGAAGAGGGGGAAAAATAGACATAAAGACAAAGGCATGTTCTGATATCCCCAGAATGGAGCCAGACACCTCTTTTTATACCCTTCTACCTACTGCCTACACAAAGCCCGTGTCTTCAGGAAATAGACTGATGGCACAGCTTCTGGAGAGTTGGACCATCACACAGATATTTTCTGGACTTTCTTTCTATGCCTGCACAGATGATAATCCAACAGCAACATTTACGAAACCTTGCCTGGTTAGCTAAGGGACAAATGAGGACAGTGTGTTTAATTTTAACTGTCGATGCTACATGCTGTCCTCATTTGTTCCTCAGCCAAGTTGGTAGTATGCTTTTCTCTTAATTTGATCTGCTACTCCTAACCTACTTAATTTCTGACAAAACCTTTCAACACAACAGTTACCCATCTGCCAGCTGAACAGCCTTTCTTAAAAGCAGGGCATAAAATAAAACATCTCCTTCTGTTCTGGAGCTCCCCTCAGCCCTAGACAGAGCCTGGGAACGATGCCTGTGGAGAAGCAGTCCCAGTGACATCCATAAGAACCCTTTGAGCCTCCTGCACCATCAGTCACAAGCTACCAGTGCTGCTACTTTCTCAATTTGCTTTTTGGCTGGAGGCAGCTGTGTTAAATTATCAGCGTGTTTTCTCCCTTTGATGGCCAGCTGAGAACATCAGGTACCAGATCACACCCAAGGTGGAAGCTAACTTCAAGTGTTGGATGCAGTTGGTTTGAGAGGCACAGGTAATCAGCATTTCCAGATGCTGGGAGGACTCACATGCAAATGGCAAGCAGCAGGCATGAAGCTCTGATACATCTTTCAAACTGTGAATAATATGTGATTAGAGATTAGCACAGGTAGTATCTCTAGTTAATAAAGGCAGTAAATGTGCTCTGGGCATGTACATGCCCGTGTCTGACCTCAGCAATATTTAAAGCTTTTGAGCAACTTGTGAAGGATGGACAAATTAGCAGAGGTAAATGGAAAAGGTCATACGATGAAGCATTGGTTTTGTCCTGGGCAGATGATGGCAGAGCAATTTGATATCTTTCTTTGAGAAGGCAGCTGATTTTCTAGACAAAAGGAATGTGGAAGATCTTTGTACACTTCAAATATGTTTTTGATGGGGTGCCACTGAGAAATCAGTAGAGCTGAAGGATTTTGAGATCAGCAGAGATGACAAGTGGAATAAAAAGAAGTCTGTCTCGAGAGAGATATGACAGCAGAGTGTGTTTCACAGGAGTGTACTGACAAGGTTTAAAGGTCTAGTGATGTTTCTTAGGGATGAATCCGAAGACTAATCTGGTATTTTCATTAATGAAAGTGTAACTGTCCTCTGATGGAGTTTGGTATTCACACAAAGGCAGGAGACATCAACAAGGACACAAGAGGATCAGAATATCACTCAGAATGAACTGGATCATTCTGATGAGTGGGATAGTATAGTGGTAGTAAAGTCTGATACTTAGGAACTGTTTATGAAAAGCTCAGCTATAATCTGGATGTCGGTGTCTTTGAAATGACCAGGAAGAAGAAGACCCTGGGGGTTCTACGTATTGGCTGGAAAGCTAAGGATTGATTTCTCAGCAGTGTGTACAGAAACCTGTAGGGAAGATGCCAAGAGGTAGGAGCCAGGTCCTTCTCAATGGTACCCAGTGCCTGTACACAAGAAGCTGTGGGCTAAAATGCCACACAGGAGGTATTCAGAGAGAACACCAAGAAGCACTTCTGCACTGTGTGGCGGACGGAGCACTGGCACAAGCTGCCCAGAGGCTGTGGAGATTTCACATTGGAGATCTTCAGACGCCTCCTGGGCATGGCCCTGGGCTTCCTGCTCTGGGTATCCCTGTTGCAGCAGGGGCTGGGCCCAATGGACCAGAGGTCCCTGCCAGCCTCAGCCTTCCTGTGTTTCTCTGTGAAAATGAGTCAGCCAGGAGAACGTCAAATGCCAGTCCTTTCAAATCAGGTACTTCCAGCAAAGACTGGGAACTGCTGCTGCCATTGGAAGGAGGGCTTTCAGATAGCAGTAGGCTGGAAAAGGCTTTGTAAGCATCAGAAAGCTGTGAGGTTCTGCAGTAGTTTCCCAGTGGATGTAACAGAGAGGAGAAACTCTAGTGGGATTTAAGAAGGAGCTTGTCAACATGTGACAGGACATGGTCATTTGCTTGCCAGAAACAGCAGGGGATTGGGCTCAGGTGTTTCAGTCGCAGTCCTGTATTGTTAAACTGCCAAGGACAAATCCAGCTTTTAGGGTATTTCTCCAAACCCCAGGATTCAGAGAGGGTCTCTTGGTATTAGCAAGTCACTCTTCTGTTTTATATCCTTTCTTTTTCTAAATCATCATTTTTAAGCCCATGCTGAAAGTTCACTTTTTCTTATTGGCTTCCCAAATTGGAAAAGAAGCACAGGCATAGCAGACTTATAATACAATCTTCCCTACTTTTGTAAGTTGCTGTAAATCTAGGTTCCAGGAAATCAAATGTGTCACTATAATTGGCCTGGGCTGCCTCTCTGATGCTCTCTTCTCACTGCTGGGGATTTGTGCAGTATTTCCTACTGTTGGAGAGTTATCTTTCCCCATAATACACCAAATATCTTTAACTGTGCTCTCTGGGAAAAAACTCTCCATTTGGCAGTTACACACCTCTGGGCAAAGAGCTGAGAAATACAGCCCTCTGATGGCACAGACAGTGGACCAAAGCTCCCCACTTTTCATACTGGACCAGGAAATATCCGTGTTCCCTCTGAGCTTTCTGGCTTAGGCATGGTGGCTCACACTGTCTGTAGGTTGCTCTGCTTCAGCCTTACTCTGCTCTCCTGGAGCTCTCTCTAGCCTGAGGAGCAGGATGTGTTCCTCCTTCTCCTGGCTGTGCCTCTGCAGAGCTGAGGTTTCTGACTGAGAAAGTGGTCCATGTCAGGCCTGGACATACCCACCCCAGTCTCCACTGTGAGCTCTGGACCAGTCACTGCTGCCCAGCTCTCACTGCTGGAAGTGTACGGACACAGGATGGAGGCAAGGATGTTCGGGTGTCTTCATCCAAGGCAAGATGCTCAGCCCAGCATGCCCATGCTGGTCACTATTGCATCTCATTTTGAGTTAATGGAGGAGCTGTGGCACACAGTTAATCACAAGCCAAAGGGAACAACAAAGCACTGATGTATATGTCCAATGAGAAGTGTCATTTCTTTTTTTTTTTTTTTTTCTTTTCTTTGGTACAGAGATGTGTATTTTATTGATAGTTTCAGCAGTAAAAGAACAACAGAATGATGTTTGTGCTAAGAGACAAGAATCCCTGGCATGCTGGGGATCTGTGCTCCTCTGCTCTCTGCATCATAGATAAACAGCAGTGTCACAGTGCATCTCCCCAGCTGAACAAAGAGCCACCGAAGCAGCAGCCCCGAGGCTGCAGCTTAGAGTAATGATGCCATTGCACTTGTGGCTATTACTCAAAGCTGTTCTCCTTTCCATGAATATGCTGAATGTGTTGGCTTTCCGGGCTCTAATAGGCACTCAGCCAGCCAGAGATGTTGGCCTTGGCTCAGCCTACCAGTGCTGACGGGAGCACCTAGAGCCAGAAAGGGCAGTGCACCCCACAGCAGAGCAATAGCAGGGCTGGTGGCCAAGCTGCTCATGTGCAGGGGCATTGCCTTTCAGTGGGCTTGGTAGCTGGGAGTGTGGAGATGGACTGTGTCCTTGCTTACTGCAGCCTCGAGTGGCTCTGGGTTGGCCCACTGTCTGCTCTGGGATAGGGGAAGCTTCCCCGGGAGGAGGTTATGCCTTTGGCTGTCTTTCTGTCTCCCTTGGAACAGTCTGGGACTGGGCAGTGCCAAAGACAGGTCACACCAAGTCCTCTGTGTCCTTCTCTGTTGTGGAAGCAGGCAAAGCTGCTGCTTCCTGGGGCTCAGGAGACTGCAGGGAACATTTCCAGACTCGTTGCACCACAGCCTCCTTCACTTCAAAGCTGTGATACTCAAGATATGGAAACAAGCTCGCGTTTCGCCTTTTCTAATTACTGCTTGGCGCTTGAGATGTGTCTCTCACATTTCTGGCTGCCATGGGAAGGTGGTGATGTGGAAGGCTGATGTATATTAGAAGAGTACCGATTGGCTCCTAGCTCCTGCTGGCTCTGCTCCTCTTTCAGGCCTGCAGTACACCCTGATTTTCTGTAGATGTTGCTGCATGCCTGCAGTCTCCCAGTGCAGCTTTCACAGAGGGAAGCCTGCAAGTCCAGAGCATCCGGGGAAGAGTGCATCTTAGGAGTGAGCCTTGGGGCCAGCACTGTGTGTACTGCTGGGTGACATGAGAGGGAATACCTCTGACCCAGACCGCTGAAACTCTGCGAAGTAATCGGCCAGGTTCCCATCTGAAATTCATGGTGTGCAAGCCCACACACTCCCAGTGACAGGTCCTACCCTGCGGATATCGCTGGAAGCCTGGTTAGAGATTGATGTGACTGCTCTTGATTCAGGGAGGGTAGGCAGGAATCAGCTGGGTCCAGGAGAACTCGGAATAAATCCCAGCAGATGGGAAGTATTCCTTGTGACAGATGCAAGACTTTAGCAGCAAGGATCCTCCAAAGGCCATCACCTGAGGTATGACCTGTGCCAGGCTCACACACAGCCACTGGAGAAGCTCCTGCATCAGCTAGCTCCCTGTGCCATGTATCACAGGGCTTCTCAGATCCATGGGATGGACAGGAAGGACATGGGTAGTGGAATGAGGGTGAGGGTAAGGATCTGTTCTGCTGACAGCTGTTCTCTCCTCCAACCACCTGCAGCAAGCAGTGGGAATGGGGGCTCTACCTCCTCCTTTCCCAATGCTCTTTCCACATAAGCCCACCTTGTTTAATTAATACGAGTCTCTGATCTGTGAACACAGAAGTTTCTCATGAGGGAAATTACTTGCTCTGATTTAAAAAACTAGACAAAGAAAGGTGACGATGAATTGGAAGAAACAGCCCTGACTGAAATCCACATAGCCAGAGCTGGAAGAAAAGAGTGCACTGGGATCTGCTGGAGCTGAACAACATTACAAGAGAGGCTTAGCATAAAGGTTTGACTTGCATGTTTGTATGTGGTACTGCGTTTCAACACTTATGTCCTGAAATTCAGAGTACAGTGCTCTGGGAAAGCTGTCACATCACTGCTTATCATTGCCATGGAGCAGGGACGGAGCTGTGAGTGTTGAGCTAATGGTGCTCAGAGTGCATTGAGACAGGTGCCAGGGGATGCCATGTTCAGTGCATTGCCTTCTAGGATTTGCAGGTTTTCTGGACAAAAACATCACCGACAGCTTCATCATTCACAGACAGGTGACCTTGACAGTTATGTGCTCTTCTCCCCCAGAATCCTGGGCAGACATTTCTCAGTACGTTCCTGTGTCAGTCTAGCAGCATTGCAGTGGCTTGGATGTGAGCTGGGCTGGGGCCAGGGCGTGGTGCATTCAGCACCCTCCACATCCCTGCCTCTCTAGTTGGGTTACTTCTCTTGGGAATAGAAAACAAAAGCCACCAGAAGAGCACATCAAAGAGCAGAGGAGAAATGCCCAACTGTCTCTTCTGTACCTCAAAGATTTAGAAAATCAGCATCTTAAAGCACAGTTGGAGAAAGGGAGATAGATGGGTGAACTCATTCATAGCAGAGAGGTGGAGGTAGACATTCAGACCGTCCATGAGCACGATGGGATGAGATGGCTGCCCAACAGGATGGAGATGCTTTCCCTAGGGCTGTTCCCTGGATACTCTGGAAAGAGACAGCCCAGCTGCTGAGGTGAGAAGGAGGCTGAGGAGCATCCCAGGCAACATGTTGGGCTGCAGAGTAGGCAGAGATTGGGCAGAACAGTGCCTGAATTGGATTTTGTTTTAAAGAACACTTTAGGACCAGTAAATCCTACTCAGAAATCTGCTTTGTCAAAGGCCAGCCCACCCTTCCAGACTCTGCTTCCTTCCGTTTCTTTGTGCTTCTGAGCAATCTGCTCCTACACATGTTAAGGAGCATTTAGTGAGTGACTAAAACAAAGCCCCAGAAAAGAAATAACCTAAGGATTTAATAAACTGCAAACGAAATTATATAAAAAATTTTCCCAGGCAGTTGAGTTTTCAGTGATTAAGAAAATACAATTTCCTGTAATTAAATCTTAACAAGAAATGTTATTAAAAACACTCTGTCCCAGCTTTTGTAATAATTGCCCATTCCCCTAGAACAGTAAACAGGATTAGAGTCTGCAACACGCACTGTAATCCATGTGTCACTGTGATCAAATTTGCCTTAATAACTTTATCCGAAAAGTTGAATCACAGTATCTGAAATGGAAACACCCACATGGCAAATGTGACATGTGGCTCCTATAGAGGCTGGGGCAGGTGGTGGTGACAGTGAGAGGGTGATGGCACTGGCGTGGGTGGGTGATGCAGGCATCGTATCCCCATCCAGAATGGTTCCACATGATACCTGTGTCGTGCACACTGACTTTGGTCTCTTGCTTGTGCCCTCAGCTATAGCCCTGTGTCATGGCAGCTGCACTTCTCCCCTAGCAGCACCCAAACCTTCCTCCTGGGGTGCTCTGCTCCATGAGGATCATTGATCATATCCATGGCTGGAGGCAGAGGGGAGATTTTCTCTCTCTTCCTGATACTCTCCCACCCCAGTACAGTTCTGTTCAGCAGAATATTGTATTTTTCCACTCAACTTCCTTGCTATGTGAAGATGTAGTTCGAGAATCTGCTCTCCTTGTTCTCCTCTAATGATCCTGAAGACATTCAAGGTCAAGCTGGACAGGACTCTGAGCACCCTGATCTAGCTGTAGCTGTCCCTTTCAACTCAAATGATTCCATGATTCTATGATCCAACGTCCCAGATGGGTATTGCCCAATCCTGTGTCCCCATGAGATCCTGCAACCCACAGGTGGAGGGGATTCAGCCTCTCAGAGATCTGAAGCCTCTCCTACAGACCCCACACAGCTCTCTACTCACAGAGAAGCACAGACTCAAACTAGAAGGACAGAATGAGCCATCCCCTGGCCCTGCTGGTAGGTACCAAGCTGTGAAAATGGGACGGATGCTACTAAGCCAACCACCAATGGCTTTATACCTATCTATTTATCTATCTATGTATCTGCCTAGCTGCCTACCTACCTACCTACCTACCTACCTACCTATCTGCTCACCTACCTATCTACCTATCTGCTTATCTGTCTACCTATCTGCCTGTCTGTCTACTTACTTATCTACCTATCTATCATCCCAGCCTTTCTTACTCTACACTTGCATCACTTCATCCATGTCTCTCAGGCAGAGAAATGCCCCATTATACTACATGATGGTGACATCTCCCTCTCTAGGTGGTGGCAGTCATCACAGAAAAGGCATTGTCTTTCTGCAAAAAAAACAGGCTCAGACAGTGAAATATGGCAGCAAACCATTTGCTCTCTCTGAAAGCCCCCAAAGAAACCCACAGCAAATGCCGTCTCTCTAAACAATGGCCAGAAGCAAAGTTACAGGCTGTATGGCATCCAACAGTAGGTCTGCCCTGCAGGAGCTGCACACACTCCTGGAACCAGTCCTGCATTATTTCAGGGAGGTGGCAGGGCAGACTCCGCAGCCCACATACTCAATCAATGCATTTTGCTGGCCAATTTCTTATCTGTCGGAGTCTAAAATGCCTGCCGCTGTCAGAGTATTTGAACAAACTGCCAAATACTCGCTCCGTGTCACACTGCTGGCATCTGTTGCTTATTCTGGCAATAAACCAGTTTATACTGTCATGATCCAACCCAACAGTTCTCATGAGTCTCTGTGCGTGATGGCTCAGGAAGGCAGTTTCCTCTTCACAAGATTTTTATTAAAAACAGCATTGGAGAGAGGAGCTTCTGTGCTGAGACGGTGGAAGCAGTTGAGGGATTGTTTTTTATAGCACATCGTGCTTTCGGTATTTTGTGTGCATGCTTCCTGCAGGGGATGGCCTTGACTCTTCCTCTTGCGGGCATAAATGAGGAGGCTTTTTAGTGGAGTTACCCTGCTGTGAAGCAGGTGTAAGTGAGAGGGAAATCAAGCCTCATCTAAACAGAATTGGCACAGATAAGGTCTTGGGAGCATGTCGGAGATTGCTGCTTCAGTAGCTACTTGAGGAATACTCTCTGTCAACCCAGACAGCGGGGCCTTTGGCAATAGAAACCAAGTTTAAATAAAAACTTCCTCAGCTATTCAGCAGATATCTGAGAAACCCAGCAGTGCTGTGCTTCAAACATTGGGCAGGCTTGTGTGCAATGCCTTGTGCGCACTGTGCTGTTGCTGGAAAACCCTGTTGTTCATTTCTGTCTTGAGGCTATCAACATCTGCTTCCCACGTCCTGCAATCGCCCAGCCGCTGGCTTGTCCCTCACCTCCAAACTCCATCAGCCACTGCTCCTCCTGGGAGACACCGCCCCTTCTCTGCTCCGTCCCCTCTGGGCAGGGAGCAGTGTCATGGGATCAAAAGTAGAAGGCTGGAAGGAAAAGCGTTTGCTCCTGTCATAGCCGATGCAAACAAGAAAAGCTGCAAAGATCATGTGCCTGGCTTAGTTTCATTAATGCCTTTAGCTTTAAGCCAACAACAGGTATTGAGTTAAATCACTCAGGTTATGCTTTATAGTCACTTCCAAAAAAAAAAAAAAAAAAAAAAAAAAGATACATCTAAAGACATTTTCAAGATTTCCCCTCCCTTTGCGTTACTGTAAAATTTTAATTATCTCGCTCTACACTTTGCTCTGATCTTTGGATGTTAAAACTGAGACCTTAAGCTAAGGATCATGCTCTAATTTGGCATGGCTGTTGCACAGTAATGTGGCTCCCTTGGCACTCTTTGCAATCCTTGAATTCTCCCTGTAATCCTACACTGGCTATAGGAGCAGCAGAGCTCTCTGCTTTGGCCGCAGCTCTTTTGAACACCATTCGTTGGATCCCTTTCTCTCCTAGGAGGCCACACAATCCAAGGGACACTCTTCAGAACCAGTATGCCCTGTAGATGTTTGCACACAGTTAATAATCCTCCAACCTTCCTGAATTTTGATATCAATCCCTCCTTCCTTTTGAGAATGACTCAGGAACACCCAGCTGAAGTGCAGAGATCCTACAATGTCAGGAAGAATGGGAATAAATCTTTTCTCTAAGCAGATCCAAAGCAGTGAAGAGCTGTGGGAGAGCACCTCTGTTGGCTCAGAGGCTGCAGCCTGGAGAGCAGTACAGACCCACGGACACCAGGAACTGCTCCATGCACACATGTCCCTCTTTTCTGCCCTGCTGGGAGCAAGTCAGCTCCAGCAGAAAGATGGGGAGAGAAGGCAGGTGCATGGATAATAATAGGTTGCTGCAGGTAAAGGTTGCAGTGCTCATTTTCTGGAACCCACAGACAGCCTTTAAAGCACGGATGTGCCCGCCTGCTTCTGTTTATTTGAATTTTGCTTGGCTGCTTTTTGAAGGCTTTGAATAGGCTCTAAGTTTGTACTGTATTATGCATGTTCAATAATGCATTTCCTGCTCACAGTGTTTAAATTGTTATCTTCATTGTTATTTATTAAAACATCTCCAGGAATGCCTGGACATCCATGGCTCTGCATCTCAAGTGACTCATTAAAATACCCGGTTCCCCTGTCAAAAGCTCCACTCTTGCATTATATTCTGATCTCCAACTCTGAGAGGGTGAGAGGCCCTGAGCAAGGCAGGCTGAGATCTTTATCCCACTGCACACCCACAGGACAGGGGGCTTTGTGCAGTTTCTTGGAAATGGATGTGAGCCCATGCTTTCAGTTGTCCCCTCTGGCTGCACATGTGCTAAATCTCTACTGTTAGCACTGAACTTCAGCTGTCGTGCCCCCATCTCCTCAGCACATCTTGGTGATTTCAGTCTCACACATTGTCAACCTAGCTACTCAGCTTTTGGATTAGAGCTGGCTTGTGTAGGGCTCAGGAGATGGATGGGCAGAGCAAGTATAGAGCTACCAGGCAAAGCTTGTGCTGATACCTGCAATAACTACAGCGGAAAGTTCATGTAAGAGCAAAGATTAAATTTGCAAACCCAGGGAAGGTGCACAGTCTCCAGTCAGTGCTCTTGGCACTTGTGAATCTGCATCTAGAGTACAGGCTCAATCTGGGGAGAAACACAAACCAATTTCAGTAAGCCAAGATGAGGGATGCTGAGATAGCTGTAGGATGGGGACATGGTGTGTTAGAGTAGTCTGGAGAAGCAAGGAGACTTCAACACTTCAACTGTCAAATAGTCATTACAAAAAGATGAAGCAGAATTGTTTTTAGGCTCCTGCTAAATGTTGGTCTCCTGAATGCACTAGTAATAGGACAAGAAGATATGGCCTTGAGTTGCACCAGGAGAGATTCAGTTTGAGTATTAGGAAGAACTTCTCAGAAAGGGCGGTGATGCAGTGGCACAGCTGCCGAGGGAGGTGGTGCAGTCACCATCCCTGGAGGTGTTCAAGAGCCGTGTGGATGTGGCACTGAGGGATACGGTCAGTGGGCATGGTGGGGGTGGGCTGGTGGTTGGACCAGGTGATCTTAGAGGTTTTTTCCAACCATAATGATTCTATGATTCTATTATTCACCCCATACCTTGCTTCACTGCAAGTAAGAACTCCTTTTTTCCAACTTGGTATCTCAGAAGGAACTTTGCAGATCTGGGAATCAGGTCACAGAGTTCTCCAAAATGCCTTAAGGATGACAGTGCCATCAGATTTCGGCTTGTTTTTCAAATTCAAAAGCCATCAAACAAATATAGCAACAGCTGGGCCTGAAAGAAGCAAAAAGACATTCCTCTTCCTGGGAAAGGTAATTACTCTGCTACACTCTTTGCTTCAGGACATTATGCTAAAGTTTCCATTAAGTCTAAAAGAGGAAAACCCACTGGTAGTTACTAAACACAGAGAAATTACCTCTGTTTCAGGAAGTCCCTGTGCTGAAAGTGATTGGAGAAGAAGGGGATTAAAAGCAGGTTTTGTATGCTTGCCCTATTCTACTTTGGCCACTGAAGGGACAAGATCCAGGGTTGCTGGATGACCCCGTGCAAATGTCCATTATTTAGGGAACGATGTCCTTGCTGCAAAACTTATCCCACTCCAAAACTACTAACAAAATATCTGCAACAGTCTTCCACCTGGCAATTAGCTAAGACAACGAGTAGCTTGGGTTTCTGTGTTTGCCAGGAGAGCATGCCATATGCTTTCCTAAGCAGCTGCATAGCCTTTTGCCCTTAGCTGGTCAATAGAGAATTTGAGGAAAGTGACATTTGACTATAGCTGTGCAAATAAGCACTCCTTTGGTTTGCTACAGGAATAGCAGCATTCAAAAAAAAAAAAAAAAAAAGAAAAAGAAAAAAGACAACAAAAAGAAAAACTGGGGGTCATTGTGAAATTCATTATTTTTCAGTTTCCTGCTGAAATGAAAAGCAGAAAAATCATCTTGTGTTGAGTAAATGACTTAGTTTGAAAGCAAATGTTCTGCTTAGGGATTTAAAAATAAAAAGTCTAATGGACTATAAGAGATCTGTAAAAATAAATGGTTATTTCAGCAAGAAAACTTGAAACAGGTAATTCAGAAAATGTTGAAATAGAGCTTTTGAAATTCCCCGTTTTTTCCCCTCAGCTGAAATAATTTGCTGATTTTCAGTGTTCAAAGACTTGGTTTGGTCAACCCAGAATGGATATTTCCGTGAAAGACAGTGACCCTAAAAATTGTCTCCTTCTCCTGCTCAGGACCGCTCCCAAAATGCACTCCTTCTCCTGCCACTCTGATTTTCAACTGCTGCTGCTGCAATGCTGCCCTTGCCACTGATGAGCTCTCCTGCTCATCCCTGAGCTTTCATGGGTGAAGGTCTTCTGAAAAAAAGATGAGGTTGTCTGCCTCATTTGTTGTCTGCCTTCTCCTCGGGTCTTTCTGACTTTGCTTCTGAAGTGATTGGGGAATTCAGAAACGCTTTCAGCTGTCCACACCCCCACGAGGAGCCCAACCTTTGCCATGGTCATTGACTTTCTTTCTGGCATGGAAAGTGACACTGCAAAAAAAGCAAGAACAGCAAGAACTGTGGAAACCCAGAGGAGCTGGGAGGAGCCCAGAGGATGCTCAGGAGGGATTATGGCATGTGCATCATCTAGTCTGAGGTCATAGAATCACAGAATTATAGAATCCTTAGAGCTGGAAGGGACCTTTAAAGGCCATCTAGTCCAACTCTCCTGCAATGAACAGAGACACCACAACTAGATCAGACTGCCCAGGGCCTTGCCTTGAAAGTCTCCAGAGATGGGGCATCAACCAAATCACTGGGCAACCTGTTCCAGTGTCTCACCACCCTCACTGTAGAAGATTTTTTCCTTATATCCAGCCTAAATTTACTCTCTTTGAGCTTGAAACCATTTCCTCTTGTTCTGTCACCACAGACCCTGCTAAAGAGCCTGTCCCCTTCTTTCTGTATCTCCCTTTACATACTGAAAGGCCGCTCTCAGGTCTCCTTGCAACCTTCCCTTCTCCAGGCAGCTCTCTCAGCCTGTCCTCATAGGAGAGGTGCTCCATTCCATGGATCATTTTTGTGGCCCTTCTGTGGACGTGCTCCAGGTCAATGTCTCCTGTACTGAGGACTCCACATCTGGACCCCATGGCTGAAGAGGCCACGAGGATGGCTGCTTGAAGAGAGTTGCTCCAGACACCTGTAGGGTTTTGTGGATGTGGAGATCCACTGAGCAGCGGCAGATGGGCGAGGGAAATTTTCACCCCAGCTCCACAGGGTGAACACTGAGCCCTGCTCAGCATGGGAAAATGAGACAGAGCAGAGCAAGATTTCCTTACTCTGTGCTGCAGATGGGTCATGCATCCTTGGGAAAGTGATTTCCTCCATCTGTGCCTTGGTTCCATCTTCTATGAGTGGATTGCAGAGAGAGCAGCCCATCTCCTTGGGGGTTGCAGGTCTGAATTCATTAGCGTCTGCCAGGAGTGCAGAGATGCAAGTGGGAAGACCCTGGGGACAGTGAGGTGTGGATTAGTCACTTGCACACACCCCCACACTCATGGGGAGCTGGGTGCTTGCTCACCCAGTTCCGCACTAACAGAGCGAGTCACTTCTCCCTGCTGCTCTTCCTCTCAGCCCCCTCTCGGCTTCCAGAGCTGAATGCAAAATTAACACATTTATCACACGCTGTCTAAGGAAAAAAAAAAAAAAAGAAAGAGATCAATTTTGAGCAGCCTGTATTTGCAAACATCTGAACCCAAAATAATGCAAACAGTTGCATGACAACTCTGCTCCTGCTTTTCATCCACAGCCCTTTACTAGGATCTAGTGGGCTGCCCCTTGCCTGTCCGTTCCCTGCTTTCTGGGGAGTGAAGAAAACAGCTTCTGCTCTCAAGCTTCTGCTCTTCCAGTCCTTCCAGCAAAAGCTCATTAAGGGGCACTGAGGGTGATCTCAGCCAGTGACCCATGCACATCACTGGCTGCCCCAGCCATTCTTATCTGCTGTGTGATGCTTCCTTCCCATGGCAGTTCTCTATACATGGCATAGATGTGATGTCCTCAGTGCTCTGGCCCTTGGGAGCAGATAAGTTCTTCCACAGCAGATTCCCATTTCTAAGCAATTGGAAGAAGCTTGAGAGTGGCTGCATTGCAAAACTGTGAGAGAAAAGCAGAACCTGATTTACCCGTATTTCCTAACAACAATCAGAAAAAGCAATCGATTGGAGATGAACAACCCACATCTGTGAAGCGTGCTTAGTGCAACAGAAACCAGCTCCTCTTCCAAAATGTCACTACCACAGTGCACCCAGCCAA
>JAPSGF010000255.1:55840-70623 GCA_035772895.1 Perdix hodgsoniae | reverse complement strand
AACCCTGCAGAGGCTGCTGGGGCTGAGGAGCTACCCGAGCCACCATGGCCCTCAGAGCTCCTGGCCTGCACTGTCATCAGGCCCTGCTTCCCAGCAGATGTGCTATGGGCTTCATTCTGCTCTGGCTGTCTGTGGGGTGGAGGCCTGGACTGGAGGCAGGGATGGACCCACAGTCACCTCTCTGGCAGTCGCCAGCAGCAGGTCCTGCCACTGGCCGAAGACGGGTTATTTGTGCAGGCAGGAGGGATGCTGAAATGCATAGGCAGAGGGAAGAGCTGTTTGTTTTTAATCTGTGCCAAGCCTTCAGAGCCAACTCCCCACTCCATGCATCTTTCTCAGTTCCCCCTCTGTCCCACCCGCCCTCTCGTTGTCACTGTTGCGGGCTCACAAGGATGATGGATGAAAGGACTTAAAAGCAGCTGCTTTCACATTTCATCACTGTCACACAGCTCGCTCTCCTCACGGCTGCTGCCAGGAACGCCCTTGGCATCCCAAGGTGTGCTTTCCCCTCACTGACGATGAGGGGACGATGGAGGGCCTCTGTGATGGCCCAATGGAGATGGGTGCTGCTCAAGAAGATGGATCCATCACTGCCATCTGCTTGTGACACAGCCTTAACCTTCATCATGAGACAGAAGTGTGACTTGAGAGAGGAAGGGGGCTGGGCTGGGAGACCTTGCGAGATGGAGTTAGGAGGGCCCAGGATCAACACATCACATCTCACCATCACCCAGCCCAAAGCATCTCCTGCATGGTGCTGCTTCACTTTCCACCTCTCCCAGAGCACAGTAAGGGTGAGGTGGGATCTGGGCATGCAGATTTTTATATGTTCATTATCGCTTCTCAGTTTTCCTCTGCTTCTAGTGCAAGCAGGTGAAAAGCTCAGCTGCAGCTCCCCCACCAGCAGCTGTGATTGAATGCCCAGCTAGGGGAGGGAAGGGAGAGGGGGAGAAGGAAATAAATGATTAAATGATTGAGTAAATAAAAGGCTAAGGTAAAATAAAAATCAGTGTGAAGCAAGGGAAGACCCTGTAAACCAAATCCTGCAAAAGAAGGCAGAGAGCAAACACTTGAGCCAGGTCAGAGCCACCACCGGTTATTTATTCAGATGACATTATTAGTGAGGAGAGACACTCACATCCGATATACACCTCCCAGTCCTGGAGAAATAGGAAAAGGCGGCTGGCTCTGCTCCTATCAGAACCATTCCAGATATTTTCAGCTGGTGTCATACATGCCACTTGGCATGACAAAGCCAAAACCAGAGAGAAAGAAGTGTCATCATCTTGTTTATAAAGCACAAAAGGAAAATAAATAAATAAATAAATAAATAAATCATGGCTTCCAATATTAAACGCTTCCCCTGGCAGCCGGTGGTGCAGTTGTCATTATTAGCTGAGGCAGAAAGGATGGCAGAACGCAAGGCTCCTGTTTCCATTGTTAATCAAGCCGTAATTGGGAGTTCAGACATTCTTAAATTATTGCGAGGAACATTTCAAAAGTGTCAACAGCCCAAGATCCCTTCTCAGAAGTGCTTCCCCAATCCGACTGTCAGCGTCTGAGTCATCTGGATGCTTTTGAAACGCGTTACCTGAGCAGGCACAGCTGGGCGGGAAGCAGGGCTGTTTGGTGCCCGGTGCTGCAAGCACTGAGCAGACGCTGTTCCCCGAAGGGTTGGATGAACTCTGCAAAAGATGCCGGGGGAATTGCAATCTCCTGGCTGCATGGGTGAGGAATGAAGTTATCCGGAGATTAAGCGTGGTGCCTGCGCTGCTTTATTAGATGGCTCTGGAAACAACCGAGTGGCTCACCGGTGTGTGCCAGGGGGCAGCCGTGAGCCCTTGCGCTGCACTATCTGAGCAGTCTCACTGTTGCAAAACCGTGCTTTCCACCTTTCATCGGGAGAAAGGCAGAGCGAGCCACAAAAGGAGCACTGAAGATGAACACAAGCATCATCAGGGCAAGGCAAACATACAGCTGAGAGGCAGCTCGAGCCAGTTACTATAGCTACTCACATCCCTGCACGGAGGGGATGTTGCTCTGCCACCGAGCACAGGTAGCTGCTGCTGGCCTCATCTGGGTGAAGGGAGCATCTCTGCCTCCCTGCAGCTGGAGCCTGGGATGTGCAGCTTCACAGCCTGCAGCCTTTGCAGAGGCTGGGGTTGTGCTGAGGGATGGGCAAAGCTGCAGGAGAATCCAGAGGTTGGCAGCAGGCTTGGCGGGGCTGCTTGTACTGTAGATGCAGGGTGGGATGCTTGTGGGAAAACAGGGCCTCCCTTGAGATTCCTGTGGGGAGATCCCAGATTGGGATTTCCAGGATGATTGGCTGCTTCTAGTCCAGTTGGGAACTGGGCTCAAATCTCCTTAGAGCCACGGGAGGAGCTGCTTGGAGGATCCCAAAGGCTGTTTGCCCACCTTGCTGTATGGATTTTCTGTGTTCTTTTGAGGTCCCCAGTCCCAAAGCAAGCAGCCAAACTCCAACAATGCTTTGGGCCCACCACTGAGATGTCACAGATCAGCTCTCCTACCCCCACCACAGCTAGCGTGCTTGGTGCCTTGCTGCAAAAATGCCCTGTGGAGCTCCAAGCCATGAAGTTTGAGAAAGGGACACCGAACACGGGGGTAGCTGGGGAATTGGCCAGCTGGAGACACTGGCAGGCAGCGCATCCTCCTGTATGCGGTCAGTGTGGCACACAGCTCTGAGGGCTCCGCACCCTCCGGAAGCTCTGGCTGAGAGCTGGGATTGTAACCATGGCAGCAGCAGCTCCTGCATCGCAGTGTGGCTTGGGGACACGAGAAAAAGGAAAAGGACAAAAAAAAAAAAAAAAAAAAAAAAGGGCGAAAAATTAGAAATTCTAATAATTCTCTAAGCTTGCTGGCAGATCTGGTGCGCTGAATGCCTCTCACCCAGGCAGGCCCACCTCTGGGCACCAGTTGCAGATGCGATTTCCAGAGGAAGCCAAGCATGTGCTGTGGGAAATCAGATAGGCTGGAGGGCGGGAAGGGGGTTCTGCTGACTGCCACGCTCCTGAAGTCCTCGTTACACTAATAGGGAGCACGGGACAGAGGCATGGGCGCCGGCACCCTTGCTGTGCACTTAATAAAGTGCCTGAAGCTCCTCTACGCTTTTTTATTAAAAAAGTGTCAGTGTCTCTGAGAAAGAAAGGGGGGGATGACTAAATTGCTGTTAAGCGACATGTTGAGACATGAAATCAAGTGGAACGCTACATTTTTAAATTAGTTTTTGACAGTTCTTTCTCTGGCTTCTCAGCAATCCGCAGCTCCTGGGAGAAACCGTTCCCTCCCTCTGCCATCCCCTTGGCCGGGACCTGCGCTGCCCACTTCCCTGTTGCAGAGTTGGAGGCCAGGCCAGGGAGGTGGGATGGACACCGCCCTACTTTTGTGGGACTTCGGAGCACTGGGGACAGGAGTGAGGTGTGCTTGGTGCTGTTCTAGTGCTGCGTGATTGATTTGCTCCCCGATGAACCCTGCAATTGCTGCAATGCTATTGATTGCTCTGTGATGATCCTGAATTTCATGTCTCTCTGGGATGCCCGAACCAGCATGGTGCGTGCACACAGAGCAAATGTGTATTCTCTGCTCACCGCAGCAGGGCCTGGTGGCATTGGGTGCTGCTGGGAGTGGGGGTTTAGGTGTGTAGGATATGGTTTGCTTCAGCTTATCTGGGATTTTCACCTGGGGATTTAGTGTGGAAAGAGCAGTTTCACAAGTTTACAGAATGAGTGCTTGGAACCCTGTTCACAGTCACAGGGAGGAGAGTTTCCTGCCTGACACCAGCGTGCTTCTCCCATCCCTCTCTTCTGTTATGGACTATTAAAAATTAACTAAACCATGTTTGTCATTAAAGAACATTGCCTTTGTTCTCCAGGCTCCCAGTATCCATTTGCAGGGCTTTTGTTATGTATTTTTCAGCACTTTGTCTCTTTAATTGCTTGCTTCTCTCTGACATGCCAGGCTGTGGTTTGGAAGTCAGCTGCAGAGAACAGAGCAGCATTTTTATAACTCCAGACTGGAAGTGAGTGGAAGAAAAAGCTCCTCGAGCTCCATAAATTGCAGCCAAAGCGGACCCTGCAGTCTTTGGGTGCCTGTGATGGGTACTCCTTTCCTACAGGGCAGCCAGCTCTAGAGTTCTTAATTCTTTGAAAAGGGGTATTTCTGAACCTGAGACTGCTTTTGCTTCATTCCAGACCACTCCTCTCAGGCCTGAGCCCTGTGACTGTTTTCCTCACCCTGAGGGTAGATTTAGGTTGGATATAAGGAAAAAGTCTTCCCTGTGAGGCCAATGAGGTACTGGACAGGTTACCCAGAGATGTGGTTGATACCCCATCCCTGGAGACTTGCAGGGTGAGACTGGATTAAGCCTTGGCAATCTGATCTAGCTGTGCATGTCCCTGTTAATTGCAGGGGATTTGGACTAGATGACCTTTAAAGGTCCCTTCCAACTCTACGCATGGTGTGGGGCTGGGCAGGTGATGCTGAGTTGGAGGCTTTGAGCTCAGCTTCACTCTGAGTGCTTATGGAGGATGAGTAGCTGAAGGTGCTTTCAAAGGCCTGCCCTCCTGAGGGATGTTCTGATGCTGCAGAAAACACCCTGACATCAGTACATAGGCTGCTCCTAAAGCTAGCAAAGCAACGGAGATCTTCCTTGCTGACCCCAGAAAGATAGGAAAGAAGGGCACAGGATGGGAGACCATCGCTGTGAGCTGTAGATATAGACTGGTTCCTTTGGAGATGCAAGCAATCAGCCAAGAGTTTATTGCTTGGGAGAGGCACCCCATGGGAGAGGCAGAGAAGAAAATTGGTTTCCCTTTGGATATGGACAATTAGTAGCACTGAGGTTGGGATGCAGCTCTTTGATTAACAGAGCTTGTGTATATGCTAGGTTATGGGTTGCTGACTGCAGCTTGGCAAGCCACGCTATGAGAAAGGGCAGTGATAAATGGCTGCTTCTTCTGCCCTGAAACTATCCATCACCCTTGTGGCAGGAAGATCTTTGGTCTCCATTGTGTTAGTTTGTCTCCGAAAGTATTTTTATTCTAAAACCAGTAGATCCCAAAAGCACCTGTCTTAATGGTGCAACAGTCCATGGGAAGAACTCAAGTCCCACAGAAAGCAATATAAGTCTTTCCCTTGACTTCAGAAGGCTTTGGATCTAGAGAGGTGATTGTCCCTCTGAACTCAGCACTGGTGGGGCCGTACCTCAAGTGCTGTGTTCTGGGCCTCCCAGTACAAGAAGACACTCAGGCTCTGGAGTATGTCCAGAGAAGGGCAATGAAGATGTGAGGGGTCTGGAGCACAAGTCTTATGGGGAGTGGCTGAGGGAACTGGGATTGTTCTGTCTGAAGAGGAGGCTCAGAGAGACCTTACTGCTCTCTACAACTACCTGAAAGCAGGTTGTGGTGAAGTGGGGGTTGGCCTCTTCAAGTAACAGTGATAGGATGAGAAGTAATGGCCTCAGGTTGCACAGGGGAGGTTCAAGCTGGGTGTTAGGAAAAACTTCTCAGAAAGAGTGGTGAGGTGTTGGAACAGGCTGTCCGTGGAGGTGGTTCAGTCACCATCCCTGGAGCTGTTCAGGATGTGTGTGGATGTGGCACTGAGGGACATGGTCAGTGGGCATGGTGGGGGTGGGCTGGTGGTTGGATGAGATGACTTGAAGGGTCTTTTCCAACCATAATGATTCTATGATTTCTCATGTCAAGATGAAATGTCACCATGATTAAGCAGACAGAGACTCAGCAGATGTGGCGATGGCAGGAAGTTTTAAGAACAGAAAAGCTGGATTTTAATGCCCAATGTATAGAAATTTAATAATTAAGGAGCTACTTTCACGTGTGTGGTGTTTTCTTTTTTAATAGTCTAACAGCATGATATAAACCATTCAATAATTAATTGACAAAGTCAAACCACACATTTCTGCACGTGAGCTGAGGGTGTGGGCTCAGCTTTTGCAGGCAAATGAAGTGAGAAGTAATTGCTTGATGAAGAAAAGGAAGATATTAACATAAGATTTGTCAGGTCCCTCACAGGAATTCATCGTAGTGGGTCTGGGGCTTCGAATGGGATTTGCTCTGCTAATTCATCACTAATTAACACTATAAATTGGCCCTGGCATGAGGGGAAGAAGGAAGCTGGGGCGACTGGAGACTTCAAAGAGAGCAAGGAGGAGGGGGAGAGAGGAAACCTGGGTATCTGGAGATGGGATTCAGAAGGAATGAGAAAGCAGAAAGTGACTGTTGGGGCTGAAGAGCTTCTGCATGTATTTTGTGTTATAGGGGCATGACCAGCAGTGCTGGCACCCAGAAGAGCAATCCCTGTGGGAATGGGCACACAGGGTCCCAGCATCACTCCTAGGTGACTCCAGTCTCTTTCCTCCCGATGTGCAGATGTTATGATGGCTCTGAGTGGGTGAGAGCAGCCATTCAGGCTGGTTATGGTCCTCTGCAGCCCTGTACTCGCATCTCATGCTGCCGGGAGGGTGACCAGTGCCCCTGATATGCAGGCTGAGTATGAAGTGCCATTGTAATAGGTGACAAATCCTCCTGGCAGCCACCGTGTAGTGGCAGCTACACACAGAGTATGAGGTGATACATCAAAGTTGTCCCCATAAGTTAAGTCTGCCTCGGTAATACATCACCAGGTGGAGATTTCTGACCCATCAGATTCACGGATTTGAAACCTGGTGCATGCTGTTCCCGTTACATACTTGAATCCCATGGCTGTTAGAGGAGTGACACATTCTCCATGGGTTTTTCTTTTTTTTTTCTCATTTTTTTTCTCCTTTATGAGAAAGCTCAAAAGCCTGCTTCATCATAATAAAAACACTAAAGCCTTGAGAAGTGCTCCTGAGAGGAAAACTTCTTTCTTCCCTGCTCCCAGTTTATTCCCAGAGTAACAGATTAGCAGTGTTTAGGGCTGGAAAGAATCACTGAGTTAATCGATAGATTAAAAAAGATCACAAGCATTAGTGCCTGACTTTGATTTCCTTGCTGCCGCTGCATTTATGTGGCTGCCTTCACACCTGCAGTGTATTGCAGAGCCCAGAGTGCTGCTGTGTTACCTTGGACTGACTTGTGCTCTGCTCTGATCCTCTTCACCTACCTCTTTGCTGCTCCTTATCTCCTTGGCTGTTCCTGGATTGGATGTGATGGCATAGACAGGCTTGGAGCACTAAAACTAGCTGCCAGAGTCAGAGGCAGAGGGTGCTGTGGGAAGGGCTGCACCAAACTGTATCCCTGTGCCTCCTGTAGGTAAAGCACAGAGCACTGGAGTCCTGGCTTGGGTCCGAGGTCTGCTCATGTCACTGCACAGATAACAAGTACACAATATTGAGGCCGATGACAGATTTACTGCAGGAAGGGGAAAAACTCTGCAGCAGACAAAGAAATAGATAACAACAACAACAAGAACAACAATAATAATAATAATAAAAAAGAAGTTATTTTCTCAGAAAGTCATCTCCAAAGGTCCCCTGAACTAGTGTAATTTTTTTACTGCCTTGCTGTGTCTAGATATGTGGGTGGATGGATTAGGATGCTGCAGCAGGACGGGCTAAGAACAGGAAGGAAGACACTGACAAATAACAGTGTTTCTTTGATGGAGCTCATTCCAGAAACCTTGCTGTTGTTTCAAGGGAAGGAGTTACCCTTGAGGGAATACAGCAAGTTTATAAAGTCTCAGGAGGTAAAGCGTCCTGTTTTAGAGATGCATTTGGGTTCTCGACAGAAACCCCATAAAAAGCATCATAGGAGGCTTCGGGTTATCTGTGGATTATATGCACAAATATGCCCTCTCCTTGTGTCTTTTTCACTGAGAAGGAAAATTTGGGTGGCAGCTGCTTTTTTGATTTCTGGACTTCTCATGTCAGAAAAGCACAGGAACACTTCACTGGTGAGAGCTGCCAGTCCGTTCTCTTTCTTCCTCTGCATGTCTTTGGGGCTGGTACAGATAACTGGTGATTTCTGTCCCAGCTTTATATTAATTGGCATTGGGATTCTCCACTCTATTGTCATCTGTCCAGATGGGAAAATGAAAAATACTTTAGTGAGGTTTCCAGCTCCAAAGGTCTATCTTTGGAAAATAAGTCTTCATGATGTGCCCTTGGTCACTGCTGGTCCAGCAAAATGCCTCCTCAAGACTTTTCTGTGTATCAACAAAGTCTCTGGAAGTCAGATTTTCTCATTGGGTTTCAGGGTGAGTTGGGACTCTTAACAGGCTTTGGGCATCAGGGAAGGTGTATTTGCAGTGTTACTTTAGGCTCACAGCTCCCTGGAAGCCCCAGCAAGCTGCAAGCAAAAGCTATACATTAGAGTATTGCAAGGAAAAGCAATTCATTAGTTTAGTACAAGCAGTAATATTTCCTTGTAATAGCCAGCTCCAGAGACTCTAATAGCTTTCTCCTGATTTTCTGCTGAAAGAATGACTCTTAGATGGAACAACAGAGGTGTATCTTTGGGTAAGGATTCTCTTCCCAATACCAGCGGCTGCTGTGAGCTTCACAAGGACAATCCCATGCGTACCTCCCTCTGGAAACCTGCAAACAAAATGACCCCAAAACATCCTGCTCAGTGACATTGAAATGAAACCTCACAGCTTCATAAATCAAACTGTGGTAGGAAAGCAAGAGGAGGATGTAGAGCTGAAACTGGGAGGTTTAACCAATGAATGGGGCACCTTGGGCCTTCACATGGGTGTCAGGTCTGTCCAACCTGTAGGAGTAAGGGATGTATCCTGGCTGTGCCTGATAGCGGGATGATCGATGGCCTAAGGAAGGCAGATCTACAGCTGAGCAAATAGGACTGGGTGTCCCATATATCTCACGCGATTCAACCTCTCTTCCTCCTGGGGAGAATGCCAGCCATCTGCCATTTCACCAAATCCACTTCACATTCAGAATAATGGGAGTGGCTTAGAAAACTGAGAGAGAAGCATGTTTTTTGTAAGTGATAGCAAAAGGATCAAATGCAGGGATCTGATCTGCCATATTCGTGGCCAGGCTTCAGCATTCCCCCAGAACTTCTTCCACTGTGCCCAGGGGAGCGTAGCACTGCCAGGTCATGCTAAGTACCTGCCTTGCAGCAAATGCTTTCTGCTTAGAAAACTGCCTGCCATCCAGGAGGACTCCTATCTGCCTTCCCCCTGGAAGCTTTCTCCTAGCACCAGTGGTAGGAATGGGGCAGGGGAACCCTCCCCCTTGCAAGCACTCTCTACTTCCTTCGTTGGGGCAGATTTAAAAGGAAATCCAATGCTCGTTTACAAGCTCCCATCCCATTAATGCACAGGTTCATAAAGCAGCAAAACAAAGGCTAATCAATATGCTAGTGCGGGGGAGAAGGCGCCTGAAAGCATTCACTAATCAGGAGGACGCTGACAGCCTGGTAGCTAAGGAGGGTCCCTCTGCGGATGTGGAGCGGGCGCAGAGACTGTTGGGCACCTTTCATCTCTGGTTGCCCATAACGCCAGTAATGAGCCCGCTGCTCCTCTTGCTCCTGGGTGCGGGTGAGGAGGAGGAGGCAGGCGGAGCCGCCGCTAATGGTTACTTGCCACGGGGATCAATAGACGGCGAGCAAATTAGCTGGGCTCCCGCGGGAGGGGATTCGTCGATGAGAAGGGTGGTGGAGAGTGACACCTGATGGGTTGGCTGTGCAGCCTCGCAAATACCAGTGTATAATGAACACCCCAGGGACTGGCAGGATGGGCGTCCCGGCTTCCTGGGATGCTGCCTTCCTCACCTAATCGTCCCTTTAGCATACGCTCGGCTTTGATTTTCTCTCCTAATGAGCTCTCTAGCTGCCTCTCTCCCTCTGCAAACTGCTGCTCCCTCACAAACCCCTCCTGTGGATGGCTCTGGGAGGAGGGAAGGACCTCGGGGTCCAAAGCCACCTCGATGGGGTCCTTCTTGGCCATGGGGAAGTGGATGTTCTCTGCAAGATGGAGCAGGTTATGCACACTCCTCTCCCTGCCAAGCTGTCAAGTTGGCCAATCTCTGACTTCTGGTCAGCACTTCCAGAGACTGAGGTGGCCTCAGGGCCAGCACTTGGTGCAGGATTTTGGTAGCCCTATGGGAATGGGGCAACCATGATGCTGGGGTTACGGAGCAAGTGTTTCCTGTAGGAACGGATGCAGCAGATCTGTGTTTTACTTGACTGTAAGATGCTCCTGCTACAAAATTAAGGGAATAACCCTCAGCTGACAGCAAAGAGCAGCTCCTGCCTGCAGTCTTCATCTGCAAATGGTGAGCCTGGTCCTGTGGATGTTAGGCTCACAGGCTTCTGCGTCTGAGCCAACAGAACAAGAAGGAGGGGAATGAGGAGCAATTGCTTGCTGGACCAAGCCCGACTTGGAAAGGGCAAGTTCTGGTACCTGCTGGTGGCATTTTGAACAGGAAATTTGTGTGCAGGCAGTGATTTTAACAGCTGGACCAGATGTCATTATCTTCATGGTACTGTTTAGCAGCCTTGGCAGGAACGTGGATGGATAGGAAGGACAGCAGTGGGGGAAAGCGGGCTAAGTGAGTCCTGAGCTCATGGAAAGACCAGAATGACCCCACTGGAGTGTGAAACATGTCTGTATTTAGTCACCTCCATTTGCTGCAGATTTAAAGGTGCAAGGCATCTGCTGTCTGCTGAGACATCTAGGGACTGGATTTCCCAGGGCAGCTGGTAAAAGACGAGCTTCAGGCTCCTGGAAGCCACCACCAGCCTCTTTGAAGGGTGGATGTTATTGTCCAAAGACAATGATGAAGAGCACCAAGGACACCTACTTGCTGCTGGGAGCCGCCCAAAGCAGATCACAAAAAACATCTAAGTCCAGTGAGTTTTGGGGAGGACAGCAAAACACTTGGGCACGCTTGTTGGAGATGCTTCCCTGAACACCTGGAGGTGGGCATTTGTGCTTCCTGCTGTGGCTGCAGGTAGAGGAGCAGTGGGATGGAGGCAGCCAGCCTTTGCTCTGGCCTCCATCTTCCTACCAGTGGGTGATCTCAAAGTGCAGGGCAAGCTCCTGGCCATGTTCCCCACACTGCTGTGGCAGGGAAAAGTTCTCACTCTGCTGGGAAGTGCTGCCTTGCCTCAGCTGCCTGACAACTTGTGCCCTGCGGGGTTCATTTGGTGCAGAGCCAACAGCGAGTTCAAATCACATTTAATTTTGCCTGCACGCACAAAAGAGAAAATCCCATTGTTTCTGCTGCTAGCTGCTTGACTGGCTGCCCAAACAAACAGGCAAGATGAAGTGACCCTGAGCATCTCTGCTGAGCCGTGGCCAAGGCTTGATTGAGCAAATGAACCTTCAGACAGAGAATAGAAAAGGCCAGGGATTTGCTCTGTGTTGGCCATCCTCCCTCCAAATGCTACTGGTATCCAAGGAAGTGGGAGCTTGCACATCTTTCCCATTAAGCAAGGTCCTACTGGGGAGCAGGTATCCTCACAGGCACCCCGTGTAGTGGGCTGGGAATGCAGGCAGAGAATTGGGAGGAGGAGGAAGGGAATCCGCATTCGGGAGGCCAGAGCACGGATGAGTTGGCATCTTCCTGGCAGGAATGAGAAGGGCTTCTGTGTGGGAGGCTCCCCTTGTCTATGGGACTACATCTTGTCCACCTGCCCCCTCTTCTGCTCGTAGTAGAGATGGCAAAGTCCTGGTGTGGGTGAGCATGCTGAGAAAGATATTCTCAGACTATGCTGTTACCAGCCTACAGCAATCTTTCCATCATCTAATCATAGAATCATTATGGTTGGAAAGATCACTAAGATCATCTAGTCCAACCATCTGTCCATGCCTAACCACCCTATACCACGTCCTTCAGTGCCACATCCATATAGATATTGAACACATCCAGGGATGGTGACTCCACCACCTTCCTGGGTAGCTTGTGCCAATTCATCACTGCTCCTTCTGAGAATGTTCTCCTAATATCCATCTTGAACGTATCTCACCCCTCCATCTCTCTTCACCATCTCTCTGCTGATCTCCTCCTTCCTTTCTTGTCTTCTCTTCTGTCTCTCCCCATCATTTAAGCTCATCCTCTCTCTGCTGCTGCAGAGCTGTACTTTAAAGCAGTCTATTGAAACGACTTGCTGCAGGAGCGCTTAGCTGGAAGCGAAGTGGAGGTCTGTGATGCTGAAAACAAAGGAGCTGTGGTGGAGGACAGTGAGGGAAAAGCTGCCCTGTGCTGAGTGGCTCCTCACCATAGAACAGTCAAGCACCCTGTCACAGCCATTTGTGAAATGAGTTACGGCAGTTCCATTTCATTGTACAAAGCCTCTAGCAAAGACCCAGCATGTGCCTTCAGGTCCTCTTGCTTTTTCAGTGGCACCTGCAATTATACAGTGCCTTTGCTTGGGCAGTGGGGTTGGATCCAGAGAGGGTATCCCAATACCCACGGTATGATTGATAACACAGTGATGCTGTACATGTAAATTGATATAGATAAATGCTTAATATTAAAAAAGGCAGCATCATATCAATCTTTACATAAGTGCTTTGAGATCGTCACGTAGAACGTTTGATATAAATGCAAAATAATTATTATTTTGCAGCAATTATTCATTTCCTTTTATTATACTCACACGCACCAAGGAGTACATTCCCATTGCCAAGCATTTGTGAATAATCTCTGGAGAGGGGTTTGTCTGATGTGTTTATTCAGTGTAAATAAGTTAAATGTTGGGGCATGAATGGTTCTCCTAATTGAATTTATTCTTGTAAATTTAATGTCATCCTAGCCAAATGTGCCATCAAAAATGTGCATTATTTTGTTCATCTGCATGGTCACCATTGAAATTCAGAGAACACATCTGAAATCCTAGTGCATGGCTGGAGGGAACGGTCTTTCCAGCAACCCAGGGAAATGTGGTGTGGAATTTCAACACTTGTATATCCAGAATGAGTATGTGGGTTCCTTTAGTAGAAGGATCACTGACTGCCGCTGTAAGGCCAGAGGATTCCCACTGTGAAAGTACAGCTGTTTAATTGTTCCTAGTTCTCCTTCTGTGGCTCATAGTCCCTGTGCTTGTTCTCTGCTCAGAGAAGATTTCTAAAGTGAAGAGGAAGGGACCAAGGAAAATCTAGGTTTTTCTGTAGCTGTGCTTTATGTATGTGGTAAGAATGACATGCAGGAGAAACTCAGCGCTAGTCAGGAGTATTTTGTTCTAATTCAAGCTGTTTTGTAGCGCTTATGGAGACCTGACAGTAACGAATGAGCTGTTTGTGAGGACACTATTAAGTGACTTGGAAGTCCTGAGTGCAGGAGTATCTTTTCATCTCTGAGTACTTGGAGGGTCTGTTAGGTTTCTTGAAGCTCTTCATCCATGCCTCAGGCCCAGCAGGCTGTATTTCTGCCATGAACTCGTGATCTTCTGAGCCTGTTGCAAGGCAGTTCAGTGGGATGACTGGGAGGTGAAGGAAGCTCACATGAAGGAAAACAAAGCATAGTACATCGTTATGCTACCACCCATGCTCTGAGTAGGGTACACAGTTCTGGTATCTCCAGCTCAAGTGCATTTTATATATTAGAGCTGAAATGGCTCTGAGCAGGGTAGCGAGGATGGCCAGAGGTGTGGGGTGGCTTGAATTTGGGAAATGACTTTTGGAGGCTGCATTCTCCTGACTGGAAGAAACAGGTGAGGTGCTGAACTTATGGAATCGTGAGTGTTGTGAAGAAGGAGAATAAGGAATGACTCTTCTTTCCTGGCACTGGGACTGGAGGTCCTGAGGAGAGCAGAGGAGGTGGTTCCACTCCCAGGGATGCAGCAGAGCCGTAAGGGTGAAAGCCTGTAGGACCTGAATGCAACCAGACAGCTTTGGGGAGAAAACTCCATTGTGAAGCATGAAACATGGGAATACCATGTGTAACATGGGAATACTATGTGTAACCCAGGACATCTCTAAGGCAAATGTGACTGGGAGAGTAATCTGAAGGAATCCCTCAGCGTGCCTGCCCTGTTCTGTGCTTCTCTTTGGAGGCAGGCTGTTCAAATAGATGAGTCTCCTTCTTACCCTATGTGGCCATTACTGCATGTTCATGTCCACTGCTCAAGACACATCCTTTGGCAGTCAGTTCAGTTTTAGGAACACTAAACTTTACGGAGTTCTGTAACTATTAACTGCTTTATCTTCATGCCATTAAGTATCATTAGGTCCCTGCTATGGGTTTCACAAAACCTAGATGAGCCAAGTGGGAGAAATAATTGCAGCCCATATGCCTGAAATCATCCATCCCACTAAGGACTGCAGTTCAGCTCATGAGCCGTAATCACATCAATTAACCTTTGTTCCATTTAACATTAGGAGGGCCGTAGAATAACAGTGTTCATAATTAACCTCCTGAAAAGGGATGCATCTAAAACAAAGAGGGATACCTGTGTCTCTCAGGCCTGTGCAAATGCAGGGCCAGAAGCGAGGGTTATAAAACAAAACGAGTGAGGGGTTAATGTCCCTTGAGCTCTGCTGCTGCACTGTGAGGGGAAGGGCTGCTGGGACCCTCTTGCGATGTAGAGCCACCCAAAGGGATGCAAAGCCAGGGTAAAAGAGGGACCCAGAGCAGGGTCTTAGAATCTGTATGGGGATGAATAAAGGAAGCTCCCTCCCCAGGAAGGCTGTCTGCATGGCACCCAGGTGCCTCTGAAGAGCCATGGACTGTGTGGGGGGGTAACTGCTGCCCTGTCAGAGAGCTGGGGCTGGCCTCGGGGAGGGAAAACCATGCAGCAGTTGTTTAGGAGGAAAAAATGGAGAAGATTCACTGAGCAGCATTGGGAAAGTAATTGAGCTAA
>JAPSGF010000255.1:37903-55340 GCA_035772895.1 Perdix hodgsoniae | reverse complement strand
CTGAACATAATTGGAAAATAATCACAGTGAGCAGCAGTTTAACACATTTTATTGTAATTTGACCAGAAGTTGCTTTATGAGTTTGTGTTTGGCTCCATCTCGGGACTTGTGGTGCACTGCCTATAGCATAGACAAAACACTTTTTCTTCAACTGGGAGTGAAGCCAGAAGCAGATTGCACTCCCTCACCCACACTGCCACCTTTGTCTTCGTGCACTGTGCTGGGGCAGAGGAATGAGGCCTCCAGTTCCCCCAGCGATGTCTCGGAAGGATGGTGGCACTGCAGCAGGAGGAGGTGGCTGCTGGTGGGGGGGGCTGGAATCGGGAGAACCCACTGGTGCTGAACGTTAGTCAACAGTGTTTTCTGTCCGTGCTTCCCTTGTGCTGTTCTGCTCCAAAGCTTCTTATGCAAAGCGTTCGATAAATACCCCCTGAAATGTGGAAGAGATGAACAAGGTAATGTGAAGAATAATGAAATGTCCCTCAGCCTCTGGGGAAACAGTATTGACCAGCCATGGAGAGAGCTCGTAATGAGCCCCACTTTACCCAGAGAGAGCAGTAATAGCCTTCCCTTCCGCAGCCCCCCCTTGCCTCCCCCGCAAATTGTGTTTGCTCAAGAAAATGATTTGTTCAGGAAGGGAGCAAGGCAGCGAGTGCTGACTGGAGAAGCAGTGTGGAGGGAAGGAGGAGGGCCGCGGGGACATTCACAGGCCAAGTGCGGCTCCCCAGGGTCAGGCACTGTTTCAGACAAGATCTGCTATGACAAAATGCCCCCCTGGGTCCTGCTGGCCCAGGATGACTGGGAAGGAGATTTTGGGATTGCAGGAACCAGAGATGGCATCAGGGTGGATCCTGTGTCTCATGAGTGCAGCCCCCATCCCAAATGTGCTTGCCCCCTGTCTCACCCAAACCACTCCATTCACACCTCAGTTCTTTGCACTGACAGTGAGATGTCTGCCAGTCCCACTGACAGTTATCTCAGCTCCTTGCCCCCTCACCCTTGCTGTGCCGCAGAAAGCCTTCATGGTATGGCTGGACTCGGTACATTTGCCTGATGGGTTTAGCACTCCCTCTTTGGCCCATGTATTATACTGTGTTCTGGGGGCACCCCCATAGCTCTGGCTGTGTACCCATCCCTTCATCTGCAGAGCATCCAGCAGAGATTATAGCACCAGGAGGAGCATGATCCAGCCTTCTCAGCAGCCTCTTCTGCACCACTGAAATGAGTGCCTCTCAGTTCAGCATCATGGAGATTTCTAGAGCTGCTCATTTGGTTTTAACTGTGCTAATTGCTCAAGGCAGCATCCTGTTTACATTAATCTTTACAGCATTATTCCTGCATCTAACATTCCTTGCCCCTTTGTTGTATATGGTAGCAACAGGTCACTTTGCCTTGCTGATCTTATTTATACCTTTGCTGTCAGAACTTCCTTTGCCTACCCCTTTTTTAAGCAGCATCCCACTTGGAATGGGATTCAATTAGATGGCAATTCCCTTTCCTTTGGTCCAGTGGACAAAGTGCTGGAACATCTCAAATTGAGATGGGGCTCTGGTCTCATGGCCCGCAAGGTCACTGCAATCCAAGCTTCTCAGCATGTATGATGTGGCTCACATTCACACAGTACAAATAGTAGCTTTGTGAACTTTAGAGCTATTTGAGACCTTAAGCTGGTACATTTGAGCACCCACATGCTGCATAGCATGTTTGGAAGATGGAGGAAGAATAAGTGTTTCTGTTTCTTGAAATTCATTCTGGACACCAGGATACAGACCCATGACTCGAAGATATTGTGTTATACTTTCCTAGCAGCTTGCCACCCAACATCCAAGACAAAAAAAAAAAAAAAAAAGATTGCATAAGCAGGTAAAATGAGCCACTTGAAACCATCTCCTTCATTGAAATCTGTGAAGACTCAACACTCATCAACAACATCAAACTGGAAAAGGAAAGGCTATAAAGACAGCATTTCCCATGCCAACAACTCCCAGCCTCCCCTTTTCTGTTTCCTCAGATCTGAGCAACAGCAGCCCTTTCAGATCCTCTTCTGCAAAGTAATGGCCTAGCTGTTCTTTCTGGCAGGAGCTTTAAAGGCCAAGTGGGACAATTGGGATTTCTTGAACCCTGACAACTTGAAATGCCCAAGTGGTTCCAGCTGTAGATGGAACTCTTGGAACTTTTAGGGTCGCTATATTTTAGCAGAAGGCTTGATAGCCCTGGAAAAGCTAATAGAAGCTCCCCAAGGCACAGCAGAAAACTTGAAGTCCTAAGAGACTTGATTAGGATTCACCTGCTTCTCATCTTCAAATGGATGAGGGTAGACTATGCACCCCATGGGCTAGAAGTGGAGGAGAGAAGAAATGAAAGAACTTTGTCAGAGATGGATTGACAAAGATTATCCACTACTTTAGATGCTTGGAGAAAAAAACTTAGAAGAGAAAAGCTAAAGCCTGAAACTTGAATGACATTTTGGATAGGACCAAAGGCTGAAAATCAATTTCCCATCCTTTTGGTAACATCCTTTAAAACTCCTCACTGACCCCGACTGGAGTCAGATGGCTTTCTGTGCCTCTGTCCTTCTTAATTAAAGGGAGAAAGATGTTTTCAGTAGACCTTGATATGGAGTTCCATGGGTCACAGTCTGTAGTGCTGGTTCATGCCCTAGCTGCTCTGGCAATGCCAGACAGGAACACTGAGTGTTAAATGCAGCAGCTCTTTGGAGACTGGATACTTACCAGACTGACATTATCCATCTGAGTTCCCCGTATGATTTGCTCCATAAAAACAAGAAAACAAACAAACATCCCAGCAGAAATAATTTTCTACAGTCTCAACAATTAGGATAAAATCTTTGTTTTTAGACACTTTTCTTCCTCATGCTTCAGTTTGAGCTCGTTACTTTCCCCAGCTAATTAGCATGCAGCCCACAGGTTACACAGCATCCGCTAAATATAAACCATCCTTCTATTTTTTCCTTTTGTTTGAGGACTGTTGACAGAGCTTTTTGCTCACATAAAAGGTAGAGGATTAGCCATGTGAGGTTCATCTCTCAAGTCTGTCTCCTGTCATCAGAGGAAGGAGTGTCTCACCCATTAACCAGGCACACGTCCAAGGCAATGCACTGGACAAGGCTTTGCACAGGGTGGTGTCAGGGCCAGACTCAGGGGACTGGGATCCTAGGCTCTGATTTGGCCACAGTTTAAGTAATGAGAACAAGAACTCAGCTCTTGTCAGTCCTGGCATTTCTTCTTTGCTGTTGGCTGTCCGGAGGAGTTATCTTCTTTCAGTGTACTTCATGTTCTCTATGTGGTCCTTAGAGAACAATCCTGCTTGGGAAGAGGAGTGGCTGAGGTCTGTGGTTAGGGGGACTACAACAGGATTTGATCCCAGTCATCAACCATTGGGTATAACAGCTTATGCTTGTAAATTCCTCTGAGATTTCCTAATAAACGAGCTTCAGCAGACGTGGGGGCAATGATACGTGTCCTCTCCATGTGCTTTCCAGGCTTCTACTAACAGAGCTGGCCCCTGTATCTGGCTTGCCTGCCAGTTTGTAACGCTTTAGGAACGATGACATTCCAGGCTGAGGAAGAATGAACACAGACTCTATGTTAATTTCTCATCATTTGGTGCCCCCTGTGTCCTTTTTATACCCATTAGGAGGACAGGGTGACATTAAGGGAGCCTCTGACTGCATTTCAAAGCCTAAGGGACCCCATCTTGGCTGAACTGTAGCTGACATTTCACCCACCCTGGGCTTTAATGCACAGCAAAGACCCTCTGGGCATGATACACAACCATTTTATAGAGCACTGAAACAGAGCTTTCTCCAGCTGGGATAATAAAGGAGGGGATTTTTTTTTGATGGCTCCTGTTGGAACACATTATGAAACCCTTTGTGAGAGGCTTTACAGAGTGCCTTTAAAGTGAATTCAAATGGAGTGAGACTTGGCAGAGACTGAAGTGAAGAAGAAGGTAGAACCTCCAGACGAAGGGAAACCATCCCTGGAGAGCAAAGAAAGCTGTCTGTGGGATTAGATTTCCTTTGTCCTCCCAGCCTGTAAGGCAGGAGGCAGAGCTGTGATTCCCAATGAGCACAGAAGTCTGCTTGGTAAGGTCTCTTCCACATGTTCAAGTCTTCTCCAAAAGGAAGAAATAAAAGCTAGTCTGGAAATGAAGTACAGGAGTGATTGAGCCTGCCTTAGCCTTGGGAGAGAGAGGAATTAAGTGAATATTGTTTGGGGAACCTTGTGCTATATCAGCAAAGCCTTATGGTTCAGTACAGGTCTGGTGTCATCTCTGGGCTCTCCAGCAGCAGTACAACGTCACTTTTATGAGACCCAAAATAGAATGAAGCCAGAAAGCTTATAGCTTGACTGCCAGCCTGACTCCGCTTAAACCTGTTCTTGTTGCTGCGCTAGAGCCATTAGTTTCCAAATCTTGATTCCTCTGTGCCTGCTCCAAAGTTGATCCATATGTTAACTGTGCAAGCTGGGGTATTCAAAGCTGGAAATATGCCGCAGGCTGTTTTAATGTTTCAACTAAAGTGAGCCATTCATTTCTGAAGAGAAGATTAGGGGAAGAATAAACACCACTCTTTTGACCACACAGAACAAAATTATGACAGATGAGTGTCTGGGAAGTGCAAGCTTATGTCTTGGAGAGAGGATTCAGTGTTTGTAAAATACCACCCCGCCTAGCTAAAGCTGCCCCACTGAAAAAATATGCACTTTTGAAAATTCCCCATCCCATGTATATTCTGTAGAGACCATCTGCAACGTGACTGCTCCATCATCCCATGGCTCCTATAATCCAGTCTGGCATTGTTTCCAGCATCTACAGAGAGGAACTTTTGTGCAACTCTTACACTGCCATAACACAATGGAGTTTTTAGCTCACAGAGCACTCTGGAGCACTATTGCTAAAATATCTCTGCCCTCTGTGGGAGGTTGCTCCCTTTCTGAGAGTTGCACACAGGGAAGAATGGGAAAGAGCTCTTTGGTGTCAGTGGGCAGGCTGTGTGAGGTAAGGTGCTCACTGGGAGCAACTCATTTTTCCTCTTCCGAGGAACAAGCCTTATTTGTGCTATCCCTTATACACAGATGAACTGGTGATATGGACACATAAAATCCCACATAAACCCTGAAAAATCAGACTTTAAGATCATTGCAAACCTAGCTTGCCAAATTAATGAGGATTTTGAATAAATTTGGCTTTGTTTCTGTCCCTCAGTTCCTCAGTTATGAAGATAATAAAAACACCTAATTCAGCTGGGAAGCTGCTGATGAACAATTTATTAATACCTGTGGCACTCAAATGTTATCACGAGCAAAGCTTAGAGAAGGCTTTGAGGAAACCTATCAGGGTTTAGCTGAAACACAGCAAATATGATATGGAGCACTTGGGAAGATATGGATAAAACAGAATCATGTTGAACGCCTTCTATCTTGTGTGCTGAATGATACCCAAAACATCACCAGCGAAGAAACCAGGGGGTGGAATCTACCATGAGCAGAAGGATCCAACCAAGGTCAGAGACAATGTCACCATGCTGCTGGCCTCCCTGGGCACCCATACTTCAGGTGTTAAACTAAGAGCAGTCTGCTTGCACTGGCGTTCTGAATGCAACTTGCTCCTGAGGGGAGGAGTAGTATGCGTTAAATATTAAGTAGCATACATCCGTTTGGCACTCCTGAGAAATTTCAGCTTGGATGTAAAAACAACTACCAAGTATTATGTGCAAAATGGTAGTCACAACAACAGAGTGTTGTTATATGTGTGTGTACACAGCAAGAGGCAAAGTCATCCCCAGAGTTCTATTCCTCACGTGGGCTCCTTCCGTTTCTGTTCCCCCATAGGTTGTTTTCTCAACCCAAAACTCTTTGTCATTGCCCTGGTGAGTTATTGAGTGCCTTAACTTCAAATATTATTACATCAAAAGGGACGTGAGTTTCAGATACACGGAAAGAGAAGAATGGTTTGGTTAGTACAGGGTAGTCCTACTATCATAGAATCATAGAATCTTTTGAGTTGGAAGGGATCTCTTAAAGCCATCTGGTTCAACTCCCCTGCAGTGAACAGGGACATCTACAGCTACATCAGGTGCTCAGAATCCCATCCAGCCTGACCTTGAATGTATCCAAAGATGAGGCTTGGATGGAGGTAGTCCACATCCTTTGGTAATCTGGTAATTTGGTAAGTCTCAGAACCCAAAGAAATCCAGCTTCTCCCTTGATGCATCATTAGAAGCAGACATATAATACAGATATAACACTGAAAGCAGGACAGAGATCTACAGCAATGCCTTCCACTTCCATGGAGAATGGGAGCAGGCTTGTGAGTGATCAGCCCTGCAGCTTTAGCCAGCTGCTGGCCATGGGCTTCACCTCCTTCCACAGGGTGTTAGGATGGAAAATAGCACATTGCCACCAGGCGTGGGGAAAGATGCTGCAGTTCCTTCCCAGTTGCGTTCCTCTCCTGCCTTGCAACTGAACCTGGCCCTCTGGAGGGAGGGGAGAGGGGACGACACGCCAGCAGGCAGGGCTGGGTGATAGCAGCCTGTTTGTAACCCTCGATAAATGCCACAGTGCAGCCAGCGTGAAATGAAGAAATACTGCTCCTGGTAAATATTTATTTTATATCAGAAATTAGCATACCAAATGTAATTAAAAACAACTTTATGTGCACATTCTACCCCCACCCCCTACCCCAGTCTGTCAAATGACATCTTAGAATAACAAGTCATAAAGAATGTGGCCTAATTAGCAAGCATCCCAGCCTACTGTTGCCTTTTGATAATTACCCTGCAATGAGCATCTGAAATTGGGATTTCATTCCCCCTCTGCCCTCCTCCAGCTCTATCCCTGAGCTGCTTGGGAATGGCCGGCACGCAGTGAGCCTGCTGCCTCTGTGCATCAGGGTGTGTGAGATAAAACACTGCTGTAAAGAGGGTTTCCAAAGCCTGCGATCAGTTAGAAATGACCCCTCAGTGACAAAAGAAAAAGAAAAAGAAAAAAAAAAAAGAATTAAAAACCAGATGGTGCCTTGTGAGAGCCTTTCTCTCTTTGTAGCTTGAGTGAAAGCAATGTTGTCTTCCCTATGTCAGTGCAGAAGCCCCCTGTGAGCTGGAGGAGCTGAGATTTAGGGCAAGAAGAGGCACCTTTTCTCCTCCTCAGAGCTGGGACTCTCCCTGTGTGATGCTGCTGCCTCATCCCTCCCTGTCACCACCAACCACCAGCTCATCACCCACCTGAACACTTCCCACCCAATGAGCTCCTGCTCTCTCACCTACAGTGAGAGCACAGGGTGCTCAGAAGGCTGTTTGTCTGGCTTGGCTTAGACACTGACTGCAGCATGAGACAAATGACGTCATAGAGGAGCCTGTTTTCTTCACTGACTAAGCAGAGACCCGAGGGTGACTTACTCAGATAGAGAAAAAAAGCAGTGAAATGAATCCCATTCTGAGATCTTGCTTTCCCACAAATAAGGGCTAACAAAGACAAAGCAGAGGCGAGGGGCAGCTAGTATTAAGGAACAACAGAATTAGCTGTAATGGGAAGCATTTCCCAAGAGGCCCTTCAAAATGAAGCTTTTCATCAGCACACGAGAGAGTGTGCTTGCAGAGACTGGCTTTGGCTGTGTCTGGAATGCCTTGGCGAGAGAAAAGAGGAGAGGAAAAGCTGAGGTTTTGGAGAGAGCACCAGAAGGAAGGGCTGCACTCTGAGATTCATGGAAATCCACAAGTTGTGTTGAAGGACTCAGCAATGGTTTCTGGTAAACTCTGTCAGGGTGTTGGTGGTGCTGCTGACCTTATGGAGAGCTTCTCTGTTCTGCAGAGGGTAGGGAGGATCTCAATGCTGACATCACAAATGCAGCAGTCCAAGGCCCTGGTTTCCTAATTGCTGTGCATGGCTGAGTCCTCCTGGGGATCCAGCAAGGAGGGCTACTGAAGATAAAGGAGGTTGGCATTATGTTTAAGTCATTAGAGAGCTCCTTGGGGAGCTGGAGGGATGGAGGGGGAGAAGGAGGGTGAGGCAGTGGGAGAGGTGGGAGCAAGGAAGAAAGGAGGGACTGAAGGAAGGTGTGGGCAAAATGGGATGGAAATAGGTGACAGTATCTGAAGGGAAGACAAAGAGAAGAGGGGAGAGAAGAAAGCATGGGAGAGGGAGGTGGTTTGTGATGGTGGAAGAGGCCCTGAGGAGCTCTGAGCTCTCTCTGTGGGAGGGGGATGCCCATGGCAAGGGCACCACAGAGCAGGAGGATGCGGAACAAGAGTGCTGCAGCTCATGGCAGAAGGACAAATGCACGACACAGGCTTTGCTCCCAGCAGCTTCCTATTGGAAATGGTTGGCTTATTTCTTTGGAAATACTTACTGGTTTGAGAATAAAGCCTCTTTTCTAGGCACTAAAATAGTGCCTAAAAAAGGTAGCAGATTGTTGTTTCTGTTAAGTGTAATGTTTAGTAGATGGGAAAAAATAACAAATATGTACAACAATGATACGCTTTCTTTTCTTTCCTTTTTTCCATGTGGGATATAAAGGGAAAAATAGCAACTGATGTGTCTGAATGCGTGAAATATTTTCATGGATTACTTTGAAGAAAGTGATTTTTTTTTTTTTTTTTTGAAAAAAGACTTCCAACAAATTCTAGATGGTCTTAGAGGCCTTTTCCAATCTTAATGATTTGGCGAGTCTGAATAGCCATAGGGCGGTATCCTCACTCCTGCTGCTTCACTGCTATTTTGCAGCAGGGGAAACTGAGGCCCAGGGCTGCCTCTCCTGAGGGTGGGGAGATGGGAAGGAGCTGTATTAACCTTGGTGGCTGCTGTGGCTAGTCACCCTACAGAGATCTGCATCCTTCCTGCCTGAATGGCCCCGTGCTCTCCCTCTGCTTCATGCAGTGTGTGTGCCCCACACCTGCTCCATCTCAGTGCCAGCACAGGGTACTGGCACACCGGATAAAAGCTGTGCACAAAGGGCATTTCTGCAAGTGGGGAGGCTGAGAGGAGTGGGAAGGAGGTTATTTAATTGCTGGAACACGGGATATTTTCCAACACAGACTTTTTCAAACAGGGGATGCATCAAAACTAATTGCTGTGCAGGCTGGCCAGCTCCTTAATTAGGAAGGGTTTTAAAGCCCCATGTCAGCTCCCCACTGATGAAACCACAGCATCAAGGGAGCCCACTGCCTTCAGCACTTTGTCCCTGTGCCAGGACCGTGGTGGCAGTGTGGGGTCCTTGGGGTGCAGGCAGGTGCCAGCCCTTTCCCACCTGGGATGAATGTCTGGACACCTGCCCAGCAAGGACACGAGGGGTTGTTGTGGATCCAATCCTGGTTTTGGGCAAGAGGAAGCCCAGTTTTTCCTGGCCTGGAAAAGCTGCTGTTTCAGCTCTGCCATCTGAGCTGGTCTGGGCTGTGGTACAGCCACAGGAGTCAGTGGAAAGAGTATTCCCCAGTGCAGCCTCCTGCCTCTGGATGAGCCCCCCCTCTCGCTTTCTCTGCTGCCCTCTTGTCATTTCCCACTTGGGCACCTCCACAAATGTCTTAATTTCATGCCTGCTTGTCAGGGCTGCTTTGTGAAACATCTGAATAACATTAGCTCAGTTTAAGAGTGTGACAGACTGAGGAGCAGCAGCCTCCTGTGATCACCTGTACCAGATGGCTGAGTGACAAATCTCGCTCCTGAGACCTTCATGGAGAGGTGCCACAGGAGGACCCCCCGGGAGCACCATCCCTACTCACAGCCCAGCTCCCAACGTCCACCGGGACAGCAAGCGCTCATCCAGAGTGAAGCAGACATGCAGCAGATGTTGCATTCTTCAGGGACCCCAGTGAGCACTTCCCCCTCCCTCTGACTTGTTGCTGTCTCATCTCAATTATATGCACAGCCATCGGCAGTTCGGGCAGACCCTGTGCTCGCTCATCTCACTGGGGTGGTTCTCCTTCCCATTGCCTTCAGGTGGCATTTGCACTCATAGACATACTTCAAACCCCAAATCATCGCGGGATATTTTGGGGAGGAAACTGCATTCACTCATGTAGTGGAAGACAAACATCGCTGGGGGCAAGCAGAGTGAGTGTTAGTTTCAAAGAAATGCAGCCCAAAATGGTGAAGCCCTGTGTTCAAGGTGACACTACCAGCTGCCTTGCTGGGTACAGCTCTGCTTTCCACGCAGCCCCTCCTTGGTCATACCCAGCTCTTGGGACACGTAATGTAGTGTAAGAGGGTCCTGCTGCTGTTACTGCTGGGAGCATAGGAGGGCACAGTAGGATTTGTGCTTACAGGGTCACAGTGCAGTAAGTAAAGCTAGAAGTTTCTGGGGGAGCACAGGTGGGGGAACGACTGAGTGAGGACAGGGCAGCAGGTGTGGGGAAGGAGGGGAAATAGAGTACTGGGGAGAGAGATTTAATGATCACCTACAGCTGGACCTTTGTGCCTCCTCTACAGCAGAGCACTGTTAGAACGCTGCTAGTTAACAACCTGTATTAAAAAGCTTTCATTTATCCTTGCAATTCAAAGCCAGTTTCCTCTTCTGGTTCAGGATTTGGACCCTGTGGTGACTGTGCTCCTTCTCAGGCTGAAGGAGGTAAGTGTATCCTGGGTCTGTGGGGTGCAGGAGGTCCAAGACATGAGGTAAATATGGAGAAGGTATTTCCTCCTACGCTCTTAGCATTGTCCTAGTGCATTAGTTACAGGCATGTGGATGTTGGTAAATGTGTTCTCCTCTCCTAACTGCTCCCCTACCCTTAGCTTCTATTCTCTAGCTCAGAGGGTACTAACAGAAAACAAGGCTTGGGAAATGAGGCATTGCTTGTGTTCTTGCAGCCTGCTTTAGGCCCCAAGAAATGAATCTGTGGGTCTTGGGATAAGGTCAGCTGGAGCAGCAAGCCACAGCATCTCACTCTGCCCATCTCAGACTGCTGTCTGATTTGGGGATACCCAAGAGGTAGAAGTAGGACCGTGACTTACAGCACCTTTGCTGCCTGCTTACCTGGCTGGCATGGCCAGGGAGCTGAGCAGTTTACAGCTCAGACAGTGGAAATCTGACCATCTGTACTGCATCAGCCCTGAGGTGAGGGCTCCCTGCCTCCCCAAGACAGGAGCTGAAGTCATGGCAATGGGTCTGGGAGGCAGCAGTAAAAGACAGCAACTGATCAGAAAATAAACCAGAGAGCCTAAGGGGAGAAGTCAAACCCAGCTTTTACTGATCTCACATTGAACAGTAGCATTCTGATCATTTAATAAATTGCTTTTGTAGAACACTTGGGCTTCAGTGTAGTGGCAGAAAGCTTTTTTTTGATGGTGTCCTGTGAATAAATTTGGACTCTCTTCAGCTATTGCTTTCCGTTTAGTGAGGCATTTGCCTTTGGTGCAGGTGACTTAAGGTCACCTGGCCTGATTCGGTTCCTCTGAAGGACAAGGAATCACCTGCTTCCTTGTGTCCATCACTTGCAGAAAAATGAAGGGGGTGGGGGTGGGGGGGCTTCAGGAAAGCAGCAGTGAAGTTCCCAGTCACAAGCAAATGGTGTATTTCTCAGCATTTTCAATTTCCTTATTATGGTAATAGGCTGCTAACTGCTTGTATAGTTAAAATGGGAGTTGACACGAGGGCTACAGTTTCTCTTTCTTCAGAGAGCTGCTGCAGTAAACAGCCTAGTAGAGGGCTGTAAGAGCTAGTGTTCTGCCTCAAACCTGTATTAATGGGAAACTGAAGTGCAAGGGAATAGAGGGAAACTGAATTTAAGAGGATGAGTGCATCAATTGGCCCTGGATAAATAAAGCATTTCTCGTCCTAGAAAGAGGATGGTAAGAGAGGGAACACTTGGGTGATGAAGAGAAGGCATGGAAAGTGCAGGTGCTGTGGGAATACGGGAGCACACAGTGCTGGCGTTGTCCTGGCTGCTGTTTTTGTATTGTCTGCTGTACCTCCTGCTATGAGGCCCAGCATGTTGGCCAAGCGTTTGCCCTCTGTGGGTTTCCCTTGAATTTTCCATATGCTTGGGAACTTGCTTCTATCTCTACACGTGATCTGCTAGTACCCTATCCCATCCCAGATTCCCTCAATTTAATATAAGACAATTCCAGCAAAGCACAGTGCAGTGACAAATGTTCTTGGCCTTTGGTTTGCTCTCATATCTTCAGCCTTGACAGTTATTGGCACTGAGCTGTAACTTTGCGAAGGGGAAAAGGGATCTCTATCACCATCCTAGCCATTAAGTTGTGGATGATAAGAAGTAAGAAGGTGACAGGGCTATGAAATTCTCTTCTTTTCTATCCCTATGAACATTTCTTCCCTATGCTACGGAACAAGAGGGGAAGAACCTTGCTCCTCCACTCACCTGTCACTGAGGTGGGTGGGAAAAGAGGAGGCAAATGGTGAACTGCTCTGCTCTGCTGAGCTCACGGTACTTCTCTGAAATCCCTGGGGAGCTGCAGGTTGATTTCTTGATGGCTTCTGAGGAAAACCCTTGTATGATCCTCCTGGATTTACCCCAATTAATCTCCCCACTCTCACTCTAGCAGACACTTAGACCATTCATTTTTCCTTTGAAAAACAGAAAGAAAAGGACCAATTCATTTTGAAACTGTTTTTAATTTTTTTTTTTTTAAGTCATGGTCAAGTACATCTGTGTAAAGCAAAAAAGACCCACTGAATTTCAAGGTCTTGAGCAGCAGCTATTTCCTCCATTAAGCAGGTGGATGTGAGGAAATGAGGGAAAGCATATTGATTTTTTTTTTAAATTTTTTTTTACCATGATCCATTAAAGGTTGTGTAGATATTGAAATATGAGTCTGGTTTCGACATGTGGCAGAGGAAACAGGAATCCTGAGAGACAGCTGTAACGAGGAGGTTTGTTATGGAGGTTTGTTCTGCTGCTGGGATGGGCAAGGGAGGGTGAAAGCTTCCTTTAAATAGCTGGACTTGATGATTCTTATGGGTCCCTTCCAACTTGGGTGATGCCTCAAACTCAATTGTGAGCAGGTAGGAATGGGGCTGCCCAGCTTCTCCGCCTGTGTGCTGGTATTGGGAAAGAGATGCACATCACTCCCTTGTAGGAAAAGCTGGGGACTGTGCTCAGGCATGAATGTCCAATGAAAGGGGAGGAGTTCTTTACAGAGGAGTCCACAGAAGCCTAAAACCTGAAAGGTGCTTTTTACTGGCTGGACTGGGGGGAATACTGTCTGTCTTGAGTGATTAGCTGAGAGTGAGGTGTTTAGAGTGGAGGCTTTTATCTGGCTGTATGTAGCACCCTCAGGTAGGGAGAGACAAATTTACAGGCCTGCAAAAATCCTTTGCTGTCTGTGCTCTGCATGCACTGGAAAGGAAATGGATCTGAGGGGGATTAAATGGAATGCCCAACAAGGTTTGTGGACTAATGGATGTCTCATAGCCTCCCTTATTCCCAGCTTCTTGAGAGCAAGGAGAATTCGCAGTGTGAATCGAAGCAAGTTCAGCTCCTCGAGGCAATGCAATACTGCAAACCAAGCTGTACTGATTGCACAGCACGTGCTAAGCTGTGGGACTCCTTGCCACAAGGAATTATCCAGCTAATGGTGAAGATAACTAGGCAAAGCTTGATGACACGTGGTTATACAAAGCAGTATATACAGAAATACAGTCTTGTGATCCATGCCATAAGGAGCTTCTCTTCTGGTTATAAGCCTTGGAGGCCTTTCCTTGCTATTTTCAGGGTGCTGAACAAATGCTTCTTTGCTGTAGGAATGTTTCTGCTTGCACTCATTTTTTTGTAAGAGGGGAGTAGAGAGAAGTGGCAAATGTTCCATCTGTGGGATGTTGGTTGAGTGATGCACCCTGAGCCAGACAAGTGGGCTTGTGTAGATGTAGCTAACAGGAGTCTATGCATTTCCCTACCTAGAGAGTAGCAGTAAATCCATTTTGCAGTTCAGGTCTCTTATTCAGCCCAACTGTTCTCTGGGAGAATTTATGACCTGAAGAAGTGCTGACAGCCAAAAGCATGCCTTGCTCTTCTGCTGGGAGACTGCCTTGTGTCCTGACCACTCATTAGATGCCTTTTTCGGGAGAGGCACTGGTCTCCCTCCATTTACACAGTCCCAGAAGCACCCATAAGCATTAGACTACCCTTTGCAAGTCACAGGCAGCCCCACTCTGAGTTTGAACTCAGCCTCTAATTTTAGTATCGCAGCTACTCTTTGCAGAAGGTCAGCAGAGTCCCTGCCCTGTCAGAGAAATTACTCCCTTGGCAGCATGCCGATATGCTGCAGTCATGAGAGCCAGCCTTCTCTACAAAGCAGCCTTCATCAGGCAGCAGGGATGCCGTGATTCAGGGTCATTAGGTTGGCACAGCAGAGCTCACACATGGATCTGTGCTGGGCCCAGTGCTGCCCTCCTGGCTGCCTGCAGTTCCCTTCTCTCTGCTCTGTAGTTGTGCTTCCAGAGCAGCTCCATGTGCAGTGCTGGGGTGTGCTGTCTGAACTCTTTGTCTCTTCTCATTTCTCAAGCTTTAGAGAAACCTTGCAGACCCTGGATGGTCCTAAGCTTGGTACTTCTCCGAAGATTTTTTGCTCTGGATTTTTTGCATTTCAGAAAGCTATTCAAGTACTTGGAGGAGCAGAGGTACAGCCTCTTGTTCCTTCAGGATCCAGAAGTGCTCCCCTAAGCAGGGTGCTCTGTGGCTCCTGGAGCATAGCTTTTCACAGCAATTGCCCCTGTTGTCTCTGAGCTGACTGACATCCTCTGTGAAGTGAGCTGCCTTCTGGTAGCACCGTGTGGATGGCATGACAGGGCTGTGCGCTGAGGTTCTGCAGGAAGAAAGGAAGCTAATGAATTATTTAAGCACATCCATTTCTGATTAGCTTATGACTAACATTCATTGCACCAACCCCTGAGATGCTGTGTGTTAAAACCACTGGAGGAGATATAATGGGTTGAATTGCTTTCTAGGTAGCAAGGTACACAGAAAGCTTTTGTGGACTGGTGTTTGTTTTGCTTTTAAGTAGGTGCACACCAGGAGAGAGCTGAGGAGTCTGCTTGGAGATTGGGAGTTCACAATGAGCCTGAATCATTTTTCAAGGGCAACGGGGAACAATGGGGAGTGAATACGACAGCAGCCACGGGAATTAAAAAGAAATCTTCTTTCTGATGCTACATTAAGGTTTTAAAATCCATAGAATTGTGAGATGAGATTGGGAGTGGAGATAGCCTTGAAACAGTGCATGGAATGAAGGGTGCGTGAGCAACACCAGCAAATTTCACTGTGTTGGAAACACACAAAAATGAGTGTTGGTGGAGCTCAGAATTCAGAGGCTAATTTACAGCAAGGCAATGAAAGCTTTGTGTGCTGACTTCTGTGCTGTACGGCCTGATGTGGAAATGCTTTCCTGCTAGGGTGGCTGCGTGGCAGCCCAGCTCCCTATGACTTACCAGGACATGGAAGTCCAAGGCAGAAGCTCAGCTACCTGCCCTGTTTTAAACTGAACAGATCAGCCCTGAGCCTGATAATGCAGAGACTTATTTAACAGTCTTGTGTAGGACTCAGATACTTTACGTTGTGTTTTCCCAAATGGCTCCAACCTATTAGCAGCCCTCTTTGCCAGGTGGCAGATCTGGGTTTGGACCATTAGGGACCATGTTTTCTTGTTTTATGTTTTTTTTGTTTGTTTGTTTGTTTTTGGCCTGATGCCCTTCTTCCTACAGGTCAAAGGATTTGAAAACCCTCAGCCTGCTCTTCTTTGTTCATGTGCACTGAACAAAGAAGTGCCTCTGGATAAAGTCCCTCTGGATGTCTGTGTGCTGGCTTATTAGTTACCTTAGTTATATTTTCTAAATGAGGATATGGTTCTTGATCACAGAACCTAAGCAGTAACAATAAAGGAAAATTCATTTGTCACTGTGTTATTCTACTACATCAGTGCCAGCTGTGCTGTGTTCCCAGTGGTGTGAGTTTCCTGCAGGCTTTTTCATCAGCTGAGCTCCTTTCAGGTAAGCCAGCTATTTTAGCCACTTAGAACAAAAGTTTTGGGCCCAGAAGGAACACAAAAATGTGCCCTCATGGGGACCTCAAATCAACTCCTGTAGCCTCCTTCACAGCTAGCAGCTGGTTACAGGACCAAATCTTAGAGGTAACAGCCATCATCCAGATTTTCCTCCCACTTCCCACCTTAATGGTGGGATATCTTGGCTGGGGGAAGCAGAGCAGTGATTTCTGATTCCAGCTTCTACCAGAAGCAAAGAGAGCTTCAAAGCACTTCTGAAGGTCCTCATAAGAGTACCATTCATTGGAGGGATCTCACTGTGCAATGGTTGTGCTGGGCTGCCTGGTGCAGGTGGGGTCAATGTTTCTTGCTCCCTTGCCTGCTTTCCTCCAGGGCTGCCTCATACCACATCCCAGCCAAATGCAGCTGCACCATAGCAGTAAGGGACCTTGCTGCACGTCTGAGTCCCTAGGGGTGGAGGTGGTGTCTTGGTGGTGGCATGAGAAAGGCCACTGCTAGGGACCATCTGCTCTCCCTCTGCCATATGTCTGTGTCTGTATGCAGCCTGAGTGCAAATGCCTCTTATTAAATAACAGCTTCTTTAATTGAATAAAACTCCCAAGGCTGGTTGGATTCCAAAAGCAACGTCAGCTCCAGGCACTGCTTTCCCTTCTCTCTGGATTCTTAAGCCCAAATATCTCCTGGATATTATCTCTTCTGCGTTACTAGACAGGAGTCATTGGATTAGAACTATGCTCAATTCTGCATGGACAAGGCCATCCTCTTTCAGGAGAAGGGGGTCTTTGGCTGTGTTGGTTGGGAACTGTGCCATGCTGACTGCTTTCCTCACCAGAGAACAGGACTTCTGGGACCAGGAGAAGACCAGTCTCCAAAAAAGACTGTCTGCTGTGGGCAGAAAGCAAGCTTCTCTCTGATGGCAATGGTGTCTGCTGCTCTCTGTAGCAAACCAGATGTGTGTGCTAAGCTGACTCTGTCTGGCTCATTACAGCACCTTTGCTAAGGAGGGATGGTTGTCATCAGCCAGCACTGTCCCTTATGGGGTGCATCCTACTGAACTTATCCTTTCCTTGATGTTATTATTGCCAACTGCTAGGAGAGGGAGCCTCTTTCATCACTAACAACATGCTAAGAAATCCCTGTTCCTGCAGCTCCTCATGCTGCTGGAGTTAAGGCAGCTTCCTGCTACCCAGCAGCAAGGAATGTATGTCCTGGACGTGGTGGATGGGCTGCTGCAGATCAGGTCATGCACAAGGAGCAGTGCAGCCTGCCTGGGGACTATGTTGACAACCCAGACCCCCGTAGTTTCCCTCCTCCATTTATGCACAAGTCTCTGGCTGGTATCTTCCCACAGATACTCAGCATTGCTGAGTACCATGCTCTGGCACCACATACTGGGCAACCTTGATGTGTGCTTAACTGTTATTTTCAAACACAGACAGATAAGGGCAGTCATCAGTGCACAG
>JAPSGF010000255.1:9519-27710 GCA_035772895.1 Perdix hodgsoniae | reverse complement strand
GGGGGGGCAGCTGGATTCAGGCTCAGTTATTAAGACCATAAATCACGGAGACAGACACGGGGAAGGCTGATGAGGCAGGCACACGCAGCCAGGAATGCTGGGAGGGAGAAGCGGTGGGCATCAGAAGCACATGACTTCTCCACGTTGCATGTTATTTTAGGAATTTTTCATTTTTTATGGCAGTGTTGTCAGTTTTCTCAGAAGATGGAACCAAGTGGTTTCAGGCTCCCTGCTTTTTTGCAGACCCAGGCATGAATGCTAAGTTGCTCACAAGTAAGAGGTAGGGCTGGGGAGGGGGATGGTGGCATCTGCAGTGGTGCAGAGCAGGAGTGAGAAGTAGGGATGGGGCTGGGCTGGGTACTGGAATACCAGGGGGAGATTGTTTTTGTGGAAAGGAATGGCTGGGACTGTGGCTGGGACTGCTCTCACTGCCAAAAGAAGCCAGTGAGTGTTTGGTTCCCCACTGGAGGAAATCTTTGCCACTTGCAGTCTAGAGATGCCCAATGGAGGTCCATGTCACCATTTTCTTCTCCCCACAGTATCCTTGAAGCACAGCAAAGGAGAAGAATTTGTGGTGCCGTAGACTCAGGGTATCTGACGGACAGCTCTCCAGCTGAATCCATGAGACAGCAGGAAACTAGGCATGGAATTCAGAGGAGGAAACCAGGATCCCTGTCTTAGTGCCTTCTTCAGTGCTCTGATTTTACCTCTTCAGTGAGGAAAGAGAGAGTGGATTCTCCCTCCTTGGTGACCTTCAAATGCCACCTGGATGTGGTCTTGATCAAGCTGCTCTGGGTGTCTCTGCTTGGCCTCCAGATGTCCCTGTCAGTCTCAGCCATCCTGGGAGTTATTCTGGGATTCTGTGAAAGGGCTGGTTAACCTTACTGCACAGCCTGGGCATTTTCACAGCAGATTCTGTCAGACCCATGGCTAAATCTCTCTACAGGTGGAGGCCCCTCGGCAGTCCAGCTCTTTCCAGAGGCAGACAAAGCTGAATGCAGCCTGAAAAGACAAAATCTGGCCCTGGCACATCAGGAATATGAGCTGGCACCAAGGCTGGCACATAGCAGGAGCTTGGCCAGGGGCTGCAACATAGCCACCAGGCATGTGCTAGAAGCCCTCCTTCTGGGAGATGCAGAACACTTTCTGATACTCCCCTCTGCTGTGAGATATCAGGCACAGAGCTATCCCAGCTCTCCCCAAGGCGATCAACAGTCATTAGCTAATTAATCTCCATTGTCTTCCCTCAGCAAGGGAGTTCCAGCTCTGCCACATGGAGGCACAGCAGCGGGCAGTGCTAATCCAGTTTGCCTTCCCTTTGCCTGCACACAACCTGATGGACGGGGCTGGCCAGGCAGTGATTGCTGTAGGGCTGACAGAGCTGGCACCATTCTGCTGCGGTGGGCTGTAGCTACAGCCTGGATCTCTAAATCTTCTCGTCTTTTTAGGTCACTTTGTTCTGCTTATAAATCCTGACCCTGTTATGCAAGACATAAATCTTTCTCTCCAGTCAGCATCATTTATTTTTTTTTTTCCTCTGGTCTTTTTTTAAAATAGCAGGGTCAGGATGTTTAAAATCCAGATTGTTGCATTTTCTGTTGTTTTGGCTCACAAATAAATATTCTGTTCCTCTCTGGGATACTACCAGTGCAGTGCAGTCTGGGGTGAGAGCCTGGATTTGTGTGTCGGCACAGTGGGGACCAGGCACGTGGGGAGCCCTGCGTGGCACAGGAGCTGCCGGTGAGTTGTGTGCAAAATTCAAGCTACTGCACAGCCAGTGCTCCCATGCTCAGCCAGCTGGCAGCCTAAAGTGCAGCCAATCATCCTTGTGTGCCCGCATTACTATCCTCTTCTTAATGACTGTGCAGCCTGTGTCTGCAGGCTTCACGTGAAGGACTGTACTCACTTGAGCATGCAGTCAATACTTGTCTTGAGCTTCATCACTCACTGTCTCCAGGTTTTATTTATTGCTCACCACTGAATCCCCAAGCCAAAACAAAACAGATTCATTCCCCTGTGGCCTTTTGCAGTGGGCATTCCCAGTGATTGCAAACTTTAATGAAATTAGCATCGTTCTTACCTTTGGAGGTGATATTGTCTCCAGCACGTGCAGGAGGAGCTGAACTGTAGCAGTTCTGCAATCAATAGTGCAGAGCACCTTGCAGGAGCAGCCTGGACCTCAGCCTAGCTTCTAAACAGCAGCACATCCTCCTCGCACAAGGATTGACAACAGTGTAAGTTAGCATGGAGGTTGTTAGGATGGCTGCAGACAGGGTGGTGTAAAGGCCTAGACAAAAGTTAGAGCAAGAAGTCTGGGTTATCAGAACTAATTCTAAATGGTGGTTCCCTGTGTGAGAGGGCCAGGAACCCTGCTTTTAAAGAAGTGCGTATCATTTTATACCAGACAATGCACTGAAAGTCAGGAGTACTTCTGCAGAGCCCCATTGTTAGGACATATAGAACAGGTGGTTAGCTAATGAATGACGTACAAAGCAACAGGACACTTGGAGGGCACTTTTGCCTTGCTCTGAGTCTCTCCCAGGCTGTCTCCAATCATGGTGGGGTTTGGGCAAGAGTGAGCAGCCTTCCCCAGTGACTTAACCAAACTTGGGAATGCCAACGTTCACACACTGGTGTGCCCCTCAGAGGTAGGTTGCCATCGCAGCTTCTCCCTGCTCCAGCCCATACTGCAAGCTGCATCCTAATCATCATCCCAACCCAGCACAGAGGGACACACAGGCTCACCCACTTGAGTATTGCAGCTTTATTTGTATGAAACAATCCATGTTGAGAGTTTATACGTTACATGTCAGGTGCAAGGTTAGGGGGTGGATGAGGCGATGCTTATAAAACATCTCACCCTGTTCAAGAGGTTCAGTCCCTTGATGTTTTGTGCTTTTAACATCGTGGATGATGGGGTGAGAGGGTCCCAGCTCCGCTCGACGACTGTGATGACACCCTATGAGATGTGGAGCAGGACGTGACAAGATATGGTGGTGATGACGGAGGTGGGTGGGCTTTGCCCAAGGATCCCCACCCAGGATACAAATGCAAAAGGAAACAGGAGACATCAGAGAACTCCCCTGCCCTTCACAGTATCCCTGTAGGTCCAGATGTTTCTGAGTGCTTCCATTAGGTCAACATGTACTGTCTACTGGCCTTGGCAACCTGGAAGCATGAGGCTGGCGACGTCCCACTGGTGCTGGATCCCACTGAAGTGGCTCACCATTGCGCCTGAGCTGATTCTCCCTGCCCCTTGCAAGCCAAGAGAGGGATTTTGTGTGATTCCCTTCCATGGGATCCAGGGATGATCTACTGCTGATCTCTCCAGGCTGAGAATGAAATGCCAATGAGGATGAATATGGGGCAGGGTGATGGAGTGAGGAAAAGTGTGGAACACACCACCTGATGCTCACCTCTGGCCAAAGGCAGGAGGTGCCACAGTTGCTGCCCTATGAGACAGCCGCATACTGAGTGACAGCTCCTTTCCTCCACTAGCCACAGTGCAATACAGGCAAGATGGTTTGGCTGTGAAAAAAGACTCATGTGAAACCATCCTTGTACCAGTTTTTCCTCCCCACATAGACATTGGAGACTGTCTCCATGATGTTAGGCAAGGGCTATGGCCAAAAACACAAAGGAGAGCCATTTGTCTGTAGCATCTCCAGCATTTTGGGATTGTCCCAAGAGATGAACACATGTTGTAGAGCCCTCTGGAGTGTGCTCGTAAATCCAGACTGTCCCAAGAGCTGTGAAAACAGGCCAAGATAATCTATTTGAAAGCACTGATGCCAGGTGACTTTACCCAGAGTTGACGCCACCAGTTACATCAATACACTGGAAAGGTATGGTTGAGGAACAGAGGGCAAATAGCAAGGTTTGATAAGAGCAATAAGTCACCTCTGGCAAACTCAGAGCGTCTTCTCATCCCAGGATGTTACATACCAGGGTTCTCTAGGAAACAATCAAATAAATCCACATGAAAGTTCCTTTGCTCCCCTTTTCCCAGTGCTCAGGGCTCCCTGGCTGCTCAGCCTCTGGGAGGTGCATGCTGCCACCCCTACAAAGAGCCTAACATACTGCCCTGGTCAGTGCTGATGGCATTTCAAAGACAGCAAGATACTGATATTCTCCTCTCACCGCAAGTTAAGAGCTGTCTGAGTTGGCTGTGCCACTACAGCTTCTGCCGGTTGTTGTTCTGTGTTTATTGATACTGGTGACCAGTTCCTGAGATCAAGACCCAGTGAGACAAGATATGAACAAACAGGGAAGTGTGGCAGCATTCCCTTTGAGCTGGTTTGTGCTTAGTGACTGCCCAGAGCAGCTGTAATGCAGAGGACAGCACAGTTGCTGCTCACTTTCCCTGCCAATGCCTGGTATATTTCAGCTCTTATCCATGCCCTGCCTAAACAGATAATCTGATACTATAGTTATGCAAGTTTTGACCATCCAGGAATAAATACTCACTATAACATCTGGGTTTTATGCAGCTGAAAGCCTCCCTGCTGCCAAAATGGCAGGACCAGAGCCCAGCCCCTTCAGCTGAGGGAGACGTCTGTATGCTACAGCAGCAGCAGGCCCTGTATCTTCCTGCAGGGCTGGCAAGTATGCAAGAGGAACATAGAAATACACACACAGGGTGGCAGTGCAGCCAGTTGGCTTAGTGCTTCAGTCCAGGGTTGGCCATTATAGCCTCAAACACAGCCAACAATGAGGTCTGGGCACCAGCTCTGACATGGTTATTGGCATCGAGCGAGGACTGTCCAGCTGTGTTCTGCTGTGCTGAGTCTACCCTGGGGGTAAAATATCTCACTGCAAGCCAAGCGTTCATAGCTAAATCGCCCTTTAGGACAAGACTTACTGGAAGCATAAAACTGCCTCCTTTCATACAAGCAAATGGTTTATAGGTCTAATGGCTTTTTCTTATTCTCCATCACCCAGCATCCAAGCAGCTGCAGGGCAGAGCCCACTGCCTTCCACCTGTGAGATGAAGGGCAATGCAGCACAGAGTGCAGCCTTCTTTTCTTCCAAGAACAGTGCCAGCATGCCGTCTTGTCCATCCTCTCAGCTGCCCATGGAGTTTGTCTTGAGCCCTCTTGTGTCACAGGGGAAGCCACCGTGTGACCCACAGGAAGTCCCTGGTGGAGCCAACACATGTCTTGAAGTTCTCCTGTCTTCCAGCTCCATCATCAGCACTTGAGAACTCCACCACCCCCCAGGACCTGCCAGAGGCAGTTATGAATGGGATGTATGCCCTTGTGCCTACTGAGACTCAGTGAGCCCTGCTGACCTGCTGCAGGCCCCCTAGAGAGCTGCCTCCATTGGAGGAAGGACGCTTGGTGGCAGAGCTTACACCCAGCCCAGGGTCACACCTTTCTGCAGTGCTCCTGGGGATGTTCGTGGTCTCCCGCACACAAATGGCTGTCCCTGATTTGATGCGACCACACCAGGCTATGAGTAGGCATTAGAAGGGCCCAGAATCCCCTGTAGTGTGCCAGGTGGTGGCAGGTTGTCAAACAAACTGGCACACGTCTTATTCCAAAGGGGTGACTGCTGAAAAACACATATCTATCACAGCTATCAATTGGGATGCTGAGTGTACTGGGGTTATTCAGCTCCCGGCTGGAAACCACCAGCTGCCTGTTATTACCACGGAGTGTAAATTGGGTCCTGTTAAAATGCAATTTCCAGAGCTCTCCAGGACTTGTTTTTCTGCAAATGCCTTTTGTCTGCATTAAATGCCTTCCCAGGCCGAGTGGGACGAGCAGTTAACAGAGGAGCCAAAGTAATACACAAACAGAGGCAGCTCCTGGCTTCCCCAGCATCCTGTACTGGGTTGTGCTCCTGCCTCTTCTGCATGCTCCGACACCCTTCCTGCAGGTCTCCCTTCTAATAACGCCCGATGCCTCTGTGATGGTGTGATGGAGCAGTGCTTCTCCCAGCAGCACTGCCGCCTGCTCCTGGTGACCATCCCCGCCCAGCTGCCGTGCAAAAGATGCCAACAACAGAAGGTAGTTCTCCTGGTGTGGAGTGGTACTGGCAGGCTGCAGAGGGAGCACCCTGGTTGTCTCTGGAGCTGATGCATTTTCATGCTGTTCTGAAGCAGTGTACCCACAGGACTTTGTATAGAGAGAAATTAGATTTCCACGCTTTGAACAGCAGTAGAGAGTAGAATACAATTTGTATGGTGTTTACTACGCTCATTCATACGTCCATAATTATCCTTGAAGGAAACACCCAAACATTTGACCTCCCCCAGCCCCCCACTTTTCCCTGATTGCTGCCCTACCTTCTCCCAGAACAGCACTGCTTCCAGAAGCAGGGCTCCTGCTAGGGCTGCTCTCATGTGGCATGCTGTGCAGGGCAGACCCGTACTGCTCCCAGCCACGTAGCTCAGGAGCTCCCCAGCCGCTGGTGCGCTGCGCCGTGATTTGTCACAGAGATGAAACATTTTTCACTCCTGCGTGGCCGGGAAGAGCTGCGCTCAGGCATTCCAAATTACTTAACTTCACATCAAATGAAACACATTAGCTCTGTCGTTTTCCAGCGGCTGATCTACATGGAGGAAAACAGGCTATTACTGTTACCAGCCAGGAGCTGCTTTTCCGAGCCGGGGTAGGAATTGACATTTGTGTTGTTAAAAGCTATGGATTAATGTCCTGTTGATGTCCTATTATTGGGACTTTCATCCAAACGTGGAAAATTATAATACAAAAATGTATATATTTTTTTCAGAATACAATGAACAACTACAAAAAGAGGTTTCAAATGAAAGTTTCTTTGTAAGCCCCACTTGTAACTACACAGTAGCAGTCACTGCTTCTAATATCTACAGCTTATACCCAGGAGCCTGCACACTCACATATTTTCTGTTTTATACCCCGAAAAAAAAAAGAAGAAATTGAGTATATATCGGCTAACACCCACACAGCATTCTTCCTAATGTATTTCTACAACTACCAAGCAGAGGTCTCCTTGTAAATAAAAGCAGTCTCTTAAATTTATATTGCACTTTTCTTCTGCAGGGACTTTCATTCTATGTACAGAATAATCTCCACCATCACTGAAATGCAGCCACTTCTAGAGTGGAATAAAGCAGCTACTCGATAAGCACGGAACAACATAAAACATCAAGAAGGGAAACATAATGTACCGGGTTGGGACTGCAACAGATATTTAAGATGACAGCCTGTAATTAAGTTTAAGGATGGTAATTTAGCCAGAACGCTGTGAAAAGTGTGAGGGGGTCTTTAATTGCAAGGGCTGAGGAGCATGGCTTTACATCTCACCTGGGATGCATTACCTCCTCAAGGAGAACTGCCCCCTCAAGCACAGCGATGGGGCAGCAAACCCCAAACACTGCTGCTCTTGGGGAGGGGGACAGAGCCTCTTGTCCACCGCTGCGTGCGCGCACACACACACACACACACACACACACGTACACACAAACGGCAGCTTCCATCACTGCACAGCTCCCCACTGCTGAAGTGCCTCTTCCCTCTGCCATGCTCCCCTTGCACACCTGTCACAGGAATGAGACCCTTGGTGCTTCTGACGAGCTGAGGCACTTGGGTTAAGGGCTTTCCACCAGACTCACCACCAGCCGTGTTCAAGCCAGAGATAAAGGAGCAGAGCTCTCGGCTGGAAGGGGCTCCCTGAGACTTTAACCAGAGTTGCAGGGCCAACAAAGCGGCATGTGGGTGCCTGACAGCAAGGAGGATAAGACCTCACTGCTGACTGCTTGCTCTGCCCTGAGCCCGTGGCTGCAGATGGGCTTCCTGAGCCCTGGGTTGGCTTGTGAGGCACTTACATTCCTCCTGGTGGGCTCAGGGCTGGCAGCAGGGAATGGACACTTACCATATAGATGTTGCTCTGTCCGTGGGCCTGAACTTTCGGGCTCCACCTCCCCAACCCCTCAGCAGCCCTGCTGCCCACTGAGCATCAGCAAAATGCATTTGTGCAACCTCCTCCCAAGGACCTGAGCAGCCCGTGGAAAGCAAGGCCATGAGGATCCCTGCCTCAAAGCCCAGAAGAAGGTGAGATGACTACCCTGGGCTATCTCTTCCTGATAGGAAAATGCTCCCATTTCCTACTCCTACTCTGCCCAGTGAAAGACTCCTGGAGTCAGCAAGATAACACTGCTAACAGGTCAGGAGACACCAGGTAGCACCCAAGGGCTCCTGGAAAGCATCACCTCTCTGCTAGAACTGAAAGCAGACTCTTATCAGGGTGATGACTGCTATCCTCCAACACAGGTGAAAAGATTGGGCTGAAAGAGTGTAGTTCAAACATGCTGAGGGCACTGACTGACTGTCAAAATGGCAACAGACAGCAAGAAGCAGAATTGCTCCAAGCTCCCACAGCATCCGACAGCACTGTCTGGCCCAGCAAAACAGCTGCAGGTCTCCTGGTCAAATAAGCAGTGTGATCAAGGTCCACGCTCTGGAGGAAGGAAGACCCTGCACAGACAGAAGACTGATAGGGCTCTTTCTGGGAAGTGGAGAAAAGCAATAGGAACAAGGGAGAGCTTCTTCATCCCCTTTCTCTTGTCTTGTAAGGGTCTGTCTGGAAGAGGCCCCTCATCCCTCAGATCTGATGTCTTTTCTCTCTCTGATGCTGGCTGGGAGTTTTAATGCGGAACTCCCCCCGAGGAGAAAAGGGAGCTGGTGTTCAGAAATTCAAACTGGATCTCTTGGGTGTTAAATAAAAGCTTTCCCCCTCCATCACTGGAGGAAAGAAGGCACCAGCTGTTTCCAGAAGCGGAGCAATGGCATGAGGCAGCTAATACATTCAGGTGATTTTGGACAAACACAGTTGTCTCAGAGAAGCTGATATATTCATTACGTTATGTGCTCATTGCACACCTGTGGTGCTCCAGACACAGAGCTCAGATGGGGAGTCCCTAAGGGGAGGAGTCCCACTCAGCTAGGAAGCTAGTGGAGAAAGTAAACCCCAGTGCATTGTAACGTGGGGCTAACTCTGCCCTGTGCAGGGAGGTAAGTCATGTCCATTGCTGCTTCCATTTGCAGCAAGGATATCATGGCTCCTGCTTGGCCAGTGCAGGCTGACCCTTCTCCTGGGGTCTGCAAGGCTGCACATACTGATGGAATTCAGCCACTTCACTCTTGAGCAGTGGTGCTGTACCACATTTCCCCCTCTCTGCAGCTAAAGGCCTGACAAGTGAGGTGGCAATATCAGGCCAACATGCCTGACTCTTTCCATCATTCAAAAAGCTCGAGCTGAGGGAAGTTAAAAAATGGAGTTAAATACTAGAATAAATAAATAATGAAAGAGAGACAGAGAAGTAACGCTGGGTTTAGGGCTGAGACAGCTCTCATCCCAACAAAAATAGTGACAAGCCAACGTGTAATTGCTCCTCCCTTCCCTTCCCACCCCAACCCACTGAGAGACCTTTCTGCCTGCAGCTCAGATCTGCTCTCATAGTTTCTCCACCCAGCAAGAATTGCTGAAAGAGAGAAGGAGGCATGTGGGGGCCTGCACTGCAGCTGAATCCAGTTGGGACTCCTCCACCATTCAGCAGGATCCAAGGGATGGGTCCACTCCTGTTCCATCTTCTTTGGGCTGGTGGGTGAGAAGCATAAAAAGGTGGGGAGAGGACAGCAGCGTGGGCCAAAGCAAACTGCACAGGGGGCAATTAAATACATGAGAGCCTGGAGGGCGGATGGATGGAGACACTGAAGCACATGCGGACGAGGCGGGGTGCTCTGGCCACTGGCCTGTGGGGCAGCTGCTGCATCACTGCAGGGCCGCCCCAGCCAGTGGGAGAGCATGGTGGGCTGAGGAGAAGGCTGTGAAATATTGTCCACTAAGCTGCAGGCTCTGTGGTAAAGAAGGTAACTGTTCTGGTAGAAATTTGTGCTTTAATATATTTGTCTTTGTTTGTTTAAAACAAGTTCCCACTTCCCTGAGGAAGCCCTGTCCGACATTCCCAAGGAAATATAGGGGTAGATTTTTCCTCCTTCATTTGCTCTTCACATTTCTTCATTCTTATTTTTTTTTCTTTAATTCCTTCTTTCCTGCGCTTCTGTTTCTTTCCTTCCTTCCTCTCTCTCTCACTCTCTTGTGCACGTGCTTTTTAAAAAACATTGTCTTTATTTTTTAATTTTGTCTTAGACATTATGACTTTCTCAAGGAGTCCTCCAGTTCTGAACCAGATCCCTTTGCATGGTCATGCCTGTCAGTCTTTGGTAACGTATGGACACTTTGGTGTGCCAGTGAGGAGGGGAGGAAGAGGAGCAGAGGTGGCTGAGTAGGAAAGGAGCAGGAATGTCTCGGTCCGAAGACAGGAGCGCTCACTTGCCATCATCTGAGCAGCATGTAAAGGAAGAAAGTCAATGGGCCACAAAGACAAGGGCCATGCGGGGCTGGAACCCCACTTCCTGGAAGAGCAACCGCTGCCAACCAAGGAGAGAGAGGGGGAAAGAGAGAGAGAGAATTAGTGATGGGAAGGATGCAGATATCATCAAACAAGTCAGCACACAGCAGTGTCACTGTCTCTCCTCACACCCCAAACCATGAAGCACATCCCAGATATAATGAAAGGTCTTTCTACTCTTCCCTGAACATTTTCAAGGTTTCCCCAGATGATTTCATTTCCAATGCTGAATCTTGGTTACTTTTGCAATTCAACCTTCCTTTCTTCCCCAGATAATTAAACTTCAGCCATGGAAAAAGTTCTCTTTGTGGTTTGGTTAAAGTTTGGCTATCTGAGGACCTTTAACCACATTGGAAATTTGAAAAAATTTAGGGTATTTTGACTATTTTGATGTTTTGTTTTCCCTTTCACCATTGGAATTATGAAAATTGTTGACAGGAACTCTTTCTCAACCTTTTTTTTTCCTCCTGCTCACCTGGACAAGTTATCAAGGACACAGGCAGGACTAAGGCAAAAGGCACACCAGTGGTTCCCACCCAAAGACTTAATAGATGCATACTGCTCATGCACTTTGCTATGGCTTCCACCTCAGTGAGAATGAAGTTCTCATTTTCTGGAATGCTTTCAGCTATTTGAAGGTGACGCCCCCAAACCAGCTCATTGACATGGTCTTCAGCATACTGGTGTCTGGCAGCACAGCCCCTACAGTATCCAGTTGTTCCTCTGAGCTTTTGCTGACTCATGACTATAAAGAACAAGTTAAAAGTCTGATAGGCCCTTTTCTAACTTCTGGTGATGGAGCCTATTTTGTTGAGCCCCATAAATACATCAGTGTGCACTGAAATTAGGGGGATGTCCCTAGCACACCATTCATATGTGTACTCCCGTTGGCTCATTTTCCTCTGGGGCATCTGCACTCTTACCCTTATTCGGTCCAATTGGCTTCCTTGGACAGTCCCCCTTTTTCAGAGTGACATCATCGATGGCAATGTCTCCCTCATAGCTTGTGCCCCGGACACCTTCGAAGATGATCTGCAATCAGAGCGTGGGGCAGAGCCCAGAGTGAAGCTGTGGAGGACCTGCTTCCTTCCCATGCAAAGAGCAAACCAGCTCTTACCAGGTTTCCCTGTGAATGACTTCTCCCTGTTTTTCCAGCACACACAGGATTTGGAGTGCTGAGCCCCACAGAGTAGAAAATCAACCTCTCTGTACTGTCTGTAGTGTAATAAATGAGCATGTAGAGTTCTGCTTTATTAAGTACTTTGCACTAGCAAAACCAACACTGAACAGCACTCGCAAGAGTAACTAAATCCTTATTTATTATTTTACAGTACCCAAAAGCATGCTGGGCATTTTGCCACAATATCACATTGTACCAGACTGCATAGCCCCAGATCTCACAAACAACCCTACAACAGCCAAGTAGCCTGTTGGGCAAAAGCACTTGCAGTAAAAGATCTGATAACAAATCCATACACCTTCCTGGTACTCATAAATAACTCATCAAGCAGATACGTCATGCCCAGTTCATGTCCACCCTACAGTCCTAAACCAGAGGGATAGTGGGGGTGGGCTCTTGTAGAACATGCTCTGAGAAGCATCCAGCAATCAAAGTCACTTGTGACTTCTGTGCTTGCGCTAAGCTCTTGTCTTGCCTCAGTGACCATGGGGGTGCAGAGCTCCCACAGTACATGGATGGGGTGGGTGGTACGCAGCTCTTTGATTGTGGCCCTGGCTTACCTGGAAGGGTCCAGGTGGGTTGATAGGCACATGTGCTTGCTGCCACATGTTCCCCCGGTTCCCGCTCAGTGACCACACCTGGGTGTCAATGGCCCGCTTGTTCCTCACACGAACCAGCAGATTCAAGGAGCCTGCAGGAGAGAAATTGGGCGCTGGTGACATGGGGCGTGCAGGAAACCCAATCTGCTGGGCTGACCCTTGGCATAGCTCCTTCTCCTGAGTTGACAAACATGTCTCACTGTCAGTATTTCATCTACCTGGGCTCTTCAAAGGAGGATACATACCCAGATGAAGACAGAGGAAATGAAGAAGCAGCAGCAGACTGTAGCATGGCTGTATGGTCTTGCACAAGAAGTGGGTGGCAGATAGGCTAGTTGCAAGGAACCTAAACAGGTGCCCTGTCCAACCTCTTGCCTGAAGATGCTTCTAGTTGTAGATCAGGACAGCATGGCTTTGTCCGTCCAAGACCAGCACAGACCTTCAGTGATGCCACTGGAGGCTGCTATTCCCTGTTATATTGTGCAACACTACTGATCCTTCCAGTACTTGAAGGGAGCGTATAAACAGGAGGGGGAATTACTGTTTACATGGGCTGATGGTGATAGGACAAGGGGGAATGGTTTTAAACTACTAAGACAGGGGAGATTTAGATTAGATATTAGGAGGAAGATTTTCACACAGAGGGTGACGACACACTGGAACAGGTTGCCCAAGGAGGTTGTGGATGCCCCATCCCTGGAGGCACTCAAGGCCAGGCTGGATGTGGCTCTGGGCAGCCTGGTCTGGTGGTTGGCGACCATGTCAATGGCAGGGGGGTTAAAACTAGATGATCATTGTGGTCCTTTTCAAACCAGGCCATTCTATGATTCTATGATTATATGAAAAGAGTTAGGGCTCGTGACCTTTATAATTGCCTTTCAAACAGTTAGTGGTCAAGGGCTGATGGCAGCCTCCTCTTTGCCTGATGGAGCAAGCCCAGCTCCTTCAACCTCTCTTCCCTAACATTTCTGCTCCTGTTCCATTCTGATGACTGTGTGTTGGATCCACACCAGTTGGCCCACATCCCACTTGAACTGAGTGTCCTAGGACACACGTTCCCCTCTCCTCTCCCACCACTGTCACATGGCTTATTTAGTCTACAGTTTTTCCCAACCCTGGTCCTTAGAAATATCACCTGTGTCCTCAGCAGCCACTTGTCCTGGTTACTTACTTGCCCTGAAGCACACAAGTATGCTTTGCTGGTGCTCTGCCTCTCATGCCTGCTCCCACATTTTCAGAGGGACACAAACACTCTGAATCAGCACTGGTTTAAGCCCTTTCCATCAAACAATTCCCGAAAGGTTTTGTCTGCCACTAAAACAAAAACAAAGCCAATAAATCTGAAAGCATTTCCAGTTTTCACTTAGAAAAGTGACACATCCCCCCTCTACTCACAAATAAAACTGTCTACCCACTGTATCTTTTTAGTAATCCTCCCCAATTGACTTTTTTTCCTTTTTTGTTTCAATAAAAACACATTTTTAAACATTCATTCAGGGCTGAACTGATACACTTTCTTTTTTTCAATTCAGCTGATGAACCAAATAATTAATCAGGACTCTAGTCACTCTCTTGCTCATCAGTGTTTCTGATACACAGACATATTACCCCTGAGAGCAGAGAGGCAATAACAACCCTTACTTAAACATCCATAGTCTATTTGCACTTGAGATGCTGCCTTCTTGCCTGGGTATGGCTTTGTGGGAGCAGCGAGAGCTCAGGGAAAGTGATAGGGAGAGAGACTTTCTTAGATAACCTCCTTCCTATACAGTATCTTGAAATCCTTCCTTCTTGGCATGTCAGCCCTAGGGGTACTGTGTGAAGGACAGGGACCTGGAAGTACTACTGCTGAGTGCCTTGCTGACAGAGAGCAAGATACATCACAAGGAGTTCAGAGATGCATAATAAAGATGATGAAATGTTTAGATTCTGAGTGGCTGACTTACAAGAAAAGGTTAAAAGAATGAAGTATGTGTATAATTTAGTGAACTGAGAAAAGACGGGCATGGTTATTGACTGGAAATATTCAGAAGCACTAACATTAAGGCTGTCTGAGATAAATAGATGAAGATCTGACCAAACAGGGAGAGGGAAGACAGCAGGAAAGGAGGGGGACCTCCCACCACCTGGGATGCGTTCCGGCCAGCCTGCAGAGCTAATACCTCCCTTCAAATTCCTGTGACTCAAAGGTGAATAAGAAAAGGATGGGAAAACATCTTTCTGTCTGGAAATATTAGGATAGCGAATATATCAAACTACTTCCCCAATGGTTCTGAGTTTCCCACTTCGAATGAGGAATAACATGACTTTGTTCCTCTTTTGATCAGCTGCCACTGCACAACCTCAGGCAGAAGTAAGCAAGTGGGATCTCCCTCCTGGCAACACGGGTCACCATGGGAGCCTCTGGCAAAACCAGTTTTGAGTTTCTGGCTTCTTGGTGCCCTCCCGACCCTCAGAAGCAGCTTATGAGGGAAGCATCACTAGGAAGGATACCTAGTCCTCACTGGAGCCCTTAGCCAAACTGATAGCCCACACAGGATCTACATAACCCCATAGATCAATGTCAACATGAGTGTGTTCAGAGCAGCTAATTACAGCAGTCAGAGCTGGTGAGTTGAGAGACTGAGACTAAATTAAGTACTGATATGGAGCTGCCAGCAAGCAAGGATTAAAGTCAACTGCTGTCCATTCCAGCCTCACTCAGGGATGGCAGCTAGGATCTACCACGCCAGAGCCTGGCTGAGCAGCCAGCACTGAGACAAATCAAGCAGCAAATGAACTCTGCTGTGCCGCAGGATAAAAGAGACGGTGAGATAGAAAGGTACTCATAAAAGCATCCGGAATGCAAATTAGTGCCCCCAAAGCACTGGCTGTGAATACCTGGCCTGAACCCAAACTAAGCCTAAGCATGTCCTCACTGACAGCCTGCTGTCCTTGAACCATTCAACCTTTTGGCCCCCAAATTCTCCAGCAGAACAATACTGAAACACAAGCAGGTATTCTTCAAGCCGTTTGAAATTGGAAAGGAAGCTTCCTTGTCTGCCCATAACATGCCATGTTTCACCATACCTGTCTACACCTGGAAAACTGAGGGTCAAAACAGCCAAGCAATGTGTCCGCAACTGCCTTACAAATCAAAGTTGCAAAGGAGGGTCAGATCTGCTGCTCAAAGCCTACATGCAATCCCAGCTAAGTTACAAAGCCTCTTCAAGGCTGGGAAAGGACCACAAAATCCCCCTTCTCTAGGATCATCATCATTAAGAATGTGCTTCTGGGAGGCATGGCAAAGACGTCAGCTCTTCAAACTAAATATGGATGAAGCTTCAGCTCCATCTGGTTTTGTACTACTATCACACCCAGTTTCCTGTATTAGAGTCCGAAGCCAGCTGGCAGTTTTGTTACCTATTTTTTTAGTCATTGCTCTTTCCCCATCTCCTCCATCAGATGTGTCTGGCATTTTCTAATGGCACCTGGTGGCGAGCCACACACAAAGGCAGGGCACGTATCTGCTGCTGAATCTCTCCAGCTGACCAGAGACAGACAAACACAAGAAAAATTCCAGGACACTGACGATCCTATTGTTACCTCTCCCCAAACAAGACAATATTCACATTTCTCTTGCAATCTGTATTATTCCCTCTTCCCAAACAAAAGAGAGAATAAAGGCCAGTGAGGAATCAATTACAGTGGGAGCAAGCCCTGCCTTCTGCTGACTGTCTTTAAGACCAAAGCTGGCATTTCAAGAGTGGCACTCACACAAAAGAGCACCAGCTGGGCTGCCAGATAGAGTAGCCCAAGGGATGCCTTTAAATGTTACCTTCTCACGAGAAGAAAAGGTCTCCTCTCATTTTCCGTGGGATGGAGATTTCACTGTCATGCTGAAAAGCAGCGTGGATCTGGAAGAACCAGCACAGGCGGCACTGGGAGGGAAGCAGGGTCTGCAAGAGCAACACCATGGGCACAGTCCGTGTGGGATGGCAGAGCACGCTTCAAGGGCTCTCTGCAGGGCAGCCAGGAGGGTGAAGCGGGATGGAGACAAGCTACTGTGTGCAGGGGTGGGCACACAGCGCATTCTGAGTGGAAGCCAGGAAGAGAACAGCCAGAAAGCGAAGGGAGGACAATGCTGAGCACCAGGAGACAGAGTGCTGTGCCAGGCATGGCAGAGCTCTGTGGGCTGCATTGGAAAGGCTGCCAGGATTCACAGCTGGAAGTTGGGGTGGCTGCAGGCGTAGGCTGATCGCACCATGGCTCCCCGCTGCCTTCCTGCAGCGTTCCTGCTGTGGGATGGGGCTATCCCAGGGGATCAGCTACCTGTGGAGCTCTGGCTGGTGCAACGGTTTGGGTTTGGCACCCAGCTGAGGCCAGCCAGAGAGGGGAATCCAGAGCAGAGTGTCCTCAGGGCATTACAGCTGTAAGGAAGATAAATCGAGGTGAGAAGAAACTGATCTGTGGAAGGGAGTGCCCAAGGCAGAGACAACTCACACCTTATATAGCCTGACAGAGTCATTTGCAGACCTAATGTCAGGGCTAAAGCCAGGCCAAGGAGAAAAGAGCTCTTATCTTTCTTACAGGGACTTTGAGCACTTCCTTAAATGTGGTTTAGTGTAACACCACTGATCACAGACTACAAGCCCAAAGCTTAGTGCAGGCAAATCCCAGAAGCGAATGAAAGTCCCCGGAAAGAATCTATTACTGCTCATAATCCCCGGAACAAATACCCGTCTCTCCTTCTCCCTCTCTCATTTAAATGGATGCTAATGAAGAGCAGTCAGTATCAGGCTGGTGTTCTCAGTTACAGTGCTGTGGGGAAAAGTTACTGCTCTGAGAGCTGGGAAGCGGAGAGCAGAAAAACAATTGTGGCACTGATTGAGACGGAGAAATAATATCAGCTTGTTACTGAGTCATAATTTTCAAGAATGTCTTGTCTTTGTGCCATGATAGGATGTATTTATTCTTCCACAGTACCTAATGACGCTTCATACATTAATATATGTGGAATAAGGCAATTAAAGCCTTTTGGCTGCTTTACTGGCTGTGCAGAAACTTAGCCTCAATGTGTCTTTAACTGATCCCAGCTTGGTGTGCAGGGTCCTCTGTGACTACTCACAGGTTCACTACCCAGACCCCTTCCACTGCTTCAGCAAAATCAAAGCGGGAGAGTTCAGAGAGCTCATTAATACCGAGGAAACAGAGTCTTGGTCAGAGTTTGGAAAGCACAGCTATCCCAGCTCTACTTGTAAGGCATTCCCTTTGGCTTCAGAGAGACATTAAGCATGTTCAGTGCCGTGTCACAGGCCTGCTAATTGCTATGGGATTCTCTTTCAGCTGTGCTATGCTGCAGAGACTGATAAAAGGGATCGGGGGAATCAAAGTCTCTAGTTCCCTACTGCGGCTGGGACTTTCTGAGAATAAACAGCAATGTGGTAAGTTTCACTTGGCAATGTTTCCCCTGTAGCAAACCTGTGAAAATCATTTAAATCTTGCTGTGTGGAACTATCTTGGATTTTACTAACTAGGAAAAAATGCATTTTCACCCCTGACTTTTCAAACCACCATCAGATGAGGATGGGTTTGAAGCAATATCCCCTGACACAACAAAGCCAATCGCACAGACCAATCTATGATCCATCACTATGTGACCTGCCTGGCATGTGCACGAGTGTTGGGATGGAAGGAATGGGCCAGCAGGGAGAGAACTGTGAAGAGGCAAGGTGGACAGATGGCTGGCAACCTGGGGTGACATGCTGGGGGGAGACTTGGGTCATGTGGGCAGTGGGGTAAATGCAACGGCACCATCATGCCTTACTTAAGTGATGAGGAATGGAAGTGCTAATGGGAGGGAAGCAGGCAGACTACAGCTACAGCTCCTTCTCTCTAGGACATCCCCACCTGTCTATGTATATGGAGAGCAGATGGAGATATGGTAGGAGCAGACTTGCAGTGGAGCTATGCTTGAGCTCCTTTGCTCATTTGATCCATGGTCTAATTAGAGAAAGTGTTGGCATACAGAGATGAA